>JAVDBV010083827.1:4647-17689 GCA_032619315.1 Piper longum | reverse complement strand
TTGACCCCGGTTGCACTCAGTGCATGGTGGTCGAATCTGGGCTTAGGCCGACCAAGGCTGCCAAAAAGAAATATACAACATTTCAAGTAGTTACGGACCTGGAAGGTTGACTGAGATACCAAGAATGAGATGAAAAACTAATTTGGATGATTGAAGCCGTGCGTCCTACAACCCGTGTAACCTAACAGGAGATGGAATCCGAATCATAATCGGATTACACTTGCACATATTATGAGGCAAAACCTCCACACATGTACAATATATAAATCTTAATTATCTTACCTATTGTTCTTAGTGATTACTGTAATTTACCCAACTAGGGTAGAATTAGAAAATTCTACTGAATTACATACACACTAAAATGCTCCAAAAATTTACATAGACAATATTAGGATACTTATTAAACTCTGTGATTTATTATATAATTTTTCCTTCTATGAATATATTTTCCATATATTATTAAATTTCAATCACATGAACAATATTATAAACTAAATTAATGAGTACTCCAAAACTATGATCCCATTATCCATATAAATGAATTTTTTTTAACTCTAAAACTTTCAAGGTTGTATAAATCAATTAATAATTTATTAATTAATTTCTATATATTTTTATGTGATCTAATTATTAGCCAAATATTCCACTAAACACACAACATAGAAAATCAGCACAAAATACATCACATACACACAACGTTTCATTAATTTTGTTCAAGCCTTAGTTGAGGTCATGTTTTTATAATAAATTTATGATATTAATATTACAACATGGTTAACATGTGATAGTAATATATATTATGAAATCATGATCATATTAAAGTGTAAAAATTGGGGAATAGGTGATCAGATCACTAAAATCTTGAAAGTTGCCACCTTTTGTCCAATTTTTAGATCTTTTTATGATCCTCCAAGCCAAATCAATCAACCTGTTCAACGTATAATTTGTATATCTATGTCTTGTGAAAACATGAATACCGTGATCATACAAAACCAAGATCTAAATCATAGGTTATGAATTTATATTGAACTAGTGCAGATCTGGACGCACAGTTGATACTAAAATGATAACTATTTATCTACACAATCGAATGACATGAAAATACCTCTCAAATCTCTTTAGGAGATAAATATACAAATTTAAAATACACGAAAAATGAAAACAATACATTCATATACGAAATCAAAATTCTTAATTCAAAACCGGTAAAAACATACCTTTAACGGTAGAAGGATAAGTCACTTGGAGTTTTTCTCACTCCAAATCCTTCAACCCTTGTTGAAAAACGTCTTGAGCATATAAGTATAGATAGAGAGAGCTCAAAGATTGAAGAAAGAAAAGAGTAGAAGATGGGTTTCAACTCTCCCATCTAAACCCTTTAAATAGTGAGAGAAAGGAATCCTTCTTAATAATACATACCTAATTTTTATTTTTAAAATATCAATTGCTCTCCTAATCCTTCCAAAATTCAACCACTTGAAGATGCTCCCAATATTTCTAATATTTTTCTAATAATTCAATACCTCATGCCTTACATCATCCAAACCATAATAATTAAAACAAGATTAACTTATTCATTTTACCAGACGGTTACACTAGTAAAAAAAATGACGTGCATCGTAAAAATTTATTTACTTTACAATAAAGTAATATTTATGAATTGTTCCTATCCACATAACCTTTCCCATCTAAATAAATTATTATCATTGTGTTCATTATTATTATTTTGTTTGGTGGTTTTTTACAGATATAGTGTAGATTCTTTATTATTTATTGTTATCATGTTTTGCTGATTCTCACTTTCATCTCTTTATTAGTTATATAGTTAGTTTACTCACTTCGAGTAATAAGGAAAGCCAAAATATCAAATCCTTGTGGGAATAATACTCAGTCATCACTTTATTACTTGTTCAATATGTGCACTCGCATGATGCATTCTGTTGCAATTTAACCAGAGAAAGTGTTACATAAAGTGCCTATTGAAGAAATAGCTCATCCATTACCAATTGCGATTATACAAGTCAGATAGAGCAAACAAGTAATGGAGTATTTGGTGCACTGGTTAGATAAGAAAACTGCCCCAGGTACTTGGGTTCATAGTTATACAAACATTTTCCATATCTCATTACTGACCATGAGGATAAGATTCCTTTTGAAGGTGAGTGTATTGTTATTGAATGTGCCTGCGAAGAAGGATAGCAGGTGGTTTGTTGAGTTAATGAGTCTTAGTGAGTCAATAATCTTTATTGAGTTGTTTACATTGAGTTAGTAAGTTGTTCTCTCGGTTATATATGGTGAAGTTTAAATAAGTGCCACTATCAATAATTTAATATTACATTCTATTGGTTTGATTTGCAAGCCAATTCTTTGTTTGACGAAGTCGGAATACACTTGTCATAGAGAGTTCTACCTTCCTCAAACTCTTTGATTATCCCCATTCCCTTTGTAACGACCAGTCATTTTTTAATTATTTAATTGCGCCTAGATGGCCAGGTGTTACTTAAACAAACTACTAAGTTGCTGAATTGTAACAATTAAACAACGATGTATAAAAATTGGTTCCCATAGTCTCGGACCGTTTCCCAGTAGCCACACTTATTTCTCAATACAAATTAAAAGGGAATCCCTATATTTATCTTGCTCCATGTTCTGATTGTCAATGGCCTTCCCACACCTAATTTCTTAACTACACACCTGCGGAGGCAATTCCGCATTAGTAATTGCAACACTAAGTAGTATAATAGATAAAACAAGCCAAGTACATTCCACTAGTTCCCTATGTTCATTTTAATATACGGTGGAGCGATACCGCTTTACTCCAAAACAATGCAAAGGAGGTAGCCACAGTGATCCGCACACCCTGGCCGTAGCCTATTTTGTGGGGAGGCTACCACTACCATCTCCAGTGCTAGTGCCTCGCATACCCCGGCCGTAGCCTTTTTGTGGGGAGGTTATCACTGCACTTAGGTGATTGCTACACTCCATTTGTGGGGAAGCTCTCACTACCAATTCTAGTGCCAGTGACTCGCACACCTCGGCCGTAGCTTTTTTATGGGAAGGCTATCACTGCACTCAGGTGATTGCTACGCCCAGTTTGTGGGGAAGCGACCACTACGATTTCTAGTACCAGTGCCTCACACACCCCTACCGTAGCCTTTTTATGGGGAGGCTATCATTGCACTACAGTGCGATGGAGGAATCGTTGTGCGTCACTCACACCAGTCGTAGCCTTTTTATAGGGCGGCTATCACTGAGTCAATTTTTTTACCCCAATTGCACTCAGTGCATGGTGGTCGAATCTGAGCTCTGGCCAACCAAGGCTACCAATAAGGAAAGTACGATGTTCTACCTATTATACTTACTTGACTTATGATTTCGTCCGACTATGATCCGCTAACCCTAATCTGAATGAGGGCATAAAATTATACATTAGTATAATTTTATTTGCATGAATCCTACATGCAACTACATGACTAATATACTATCAATTTTAAATGATGTAATTAGTTCATGTTAGACTTCATTACTTATTAAATTTTCAGCATATCTAATGATAATTAATTATTAATTATCCCAATCCAAATCCCTATTAACTAGTTGATAATTTAATTATTAACATGTCCCTTACTTAATTTTTAGTATTTACCTTTTATTTTAACTTGACCGCATCGAGTTCCCCCATATTTACCTGGTTGCCATTCTACTTTAACAATTCATTTAGCGACCACAAAGCTCCCAGCTATATCGCAACCAATCAGCGAAAGTCGGTATTTTCAACATGCATGGCGACCAACCAGCAACATGGCGGCGTCCATTCGCTACTATGGCGTCTCCAACTTAGCCACCACATGGCGACCCTCAACCAGTCCCAATCAGCAACCCCGACCAGGCCATGGTGACTCCATGTCGGTCACATAATTAGCACCTGACCAGACCTATGGCGACTACCCTAGTCGGCCACCTAAACAACACCTGACCAGACCCATAGAGGCTCCCCTTGCACCACCATGACAATGACCCTCCGGCACCACCATCCATGGCGGCGACTTCATCAATATGGCTGCGCCACCACGGCAGCATCCCAACCAGTATGGCTGCACCACCACCTCGACACCGACCTGTTCTCCCCTCGGATTTCAGACCTACGTGCCTCCTCAACGGTCTATTTTGGCCATCCAAGGTGACTCCATCTGGCTAGCATCACCGTCGGGAGCAATTGCCACCTCCAGCACATCAACCCCACACCATGGAAGGAAACACGGCGTGGTTGCTGCTAGAAAGCAGCAGGACGTCCTCCTGGTTTTCTTCTTCCCTTGTTGATTTCTCATCTAATTCTTATGTTTATCATGTTTATGATTTATGCAACATGTATATGCATGCAACAAAAGAAAAAAAAGGAAAGAAAATTACCAGAGCAAAGGAGGGAATCCAGCGTCTGTCTGAGGAGGAAAAATGAACATGACTTCCTCCCCTTCTTCTTTTATAATGAAATAAAATGACGGCTAGGGTACATGGAAGCACCCCTTCACCGTAATTCCTTTAATCGGGTAATTGGGTAATCGATATGGTTCACTTAACCGGTTAAATGGGTAAATGGTATGGTTCACTTTACTGGTTAAATGGGTAAATGGTGCAGTCGACTCAACCGATTCAACTAGAATTAACCGATTAAAAATTAATTTTTACTTAACCGGATAATTCATACTTAACCAGCTAACTACATTTCATTTAAATGGAAAAATTAAATTTTCCAACGTTCGACCCCACCGTGTCAAACGTTATTATTATTTTTTTTTTTCGGGTCTTTACACCCTTTTTTCCTTATCTTCATTACGGCCCCATACAAGAGTTCTCATCGCCGTGGTATTGTAAGAGGTCAAGGATTGCTCATGGCTCCCCAAGACCATATCAAAGTCATGTTTTCTATGCTGCTAAATTATGTTGCAACCTTATACTCAAGCATGTTCAATTAAGTCGGGAAGTCTTGCAACCATAGGAGAGGGTAATTTAAATTTTCAATTCAAGATTCTTGAGGCAAAGGGAATCTTTGGAATGTTAGGAAATGATTTTGGTAAGATTTGATCACTTTGGCCAAAATAGCCACCTCTAATAAATCTAAGATTTAGCCAATGCTTACCTTATTTTGACCTCTTGTTTGCATCCCTAAAATATCTGAAGCCATATCCTTCACCCCCAAACTTAAACTTTTGCGCATCCCGAGCAAAATATCATAACCAAGAAAATTTTACTACACAAAAATACTTAGTCCCCATTATATTCTCATATAATCATTAATCAAACTATTAAGAGGCAACAAGATGTCGATCAAATGAGAAATTCCCTTTCATCAATCACACCCAAAAGAAGGCTCCTCATGTGTATGTGTAAGATAATCCATTGGCTTATCATTCTCATATGGAACAAAGAGAATACAATCAAGCACATGCTTAAATATGTTTACCTTTCGCTCCCATCTCCACTAATGTAGGCAATATCAATTCAATGGAATTAATAGGTTTTGATAGGTTGTAACGGGGCCAGGGGTTAGGGACAAAAAATAAGATAAACAGGATAGAAAAATCAGAGGCTAATATGCACCCTAGCATTAAAAATCCTTTCTAAATCCTAACATACATGTACAACAAATCTCCAAACACCATAACAATACGAACACAAACTTCCTTAAATATTGTAGCTAGTTGATCTGCTATAAGAATTAACTTTTGCTTTGATTAACCATTCACAACTTCTTTTTTTTTTTCTGGAGGTTAGTAACCTCTTTTATTTTCAATCCGGTGGAAGCCCATTGCTTCATCTTGTGCATACCGTGGAGGATCATTGCCTCATCCTTTTTTTTTTTTTTTTACAAAGCAAAATATAAGGAAAATCCATAATCTACTCAATCTCCCCTCGATGAAAACCAACACACCCATCCATACTACTAAAAGTTCTATCCTTGTTAGAATTTAGAATGAATTCAAAATATTAGGGTGCTAAGACTCAAGTAGCAAGATATAGTTTCAATAAAAAGGCCAAGGCTAAAAATAAGGGTAATCAAACAAATAAGTATAATAAAGGCCATGAAATTGTGTGCAGCGGATAATATATATTAGGCAGGCTTGAAGAAAGGTCCAGACTAATCAAAAAGAAATGCCTATATCATTTTCCATCTACTTGGCAAGCCAAATATTTCGCCTCGAAGGTTGCTAGGGCAAATTCTAAAGTCATGACCATCATGTACAATCCTTATTGCAACACATTCATTGAAATCATCTAAACCAAAGGATTGTGAAAATAATATATAGTAGAGAACCAACTTTCGAATGCAATCTTTTACTCAGTTCATCCCTCATATCAATTAATCAAGTTTTCCCAAGAAAAGTAAGATTAATTCACATGTATCTATCATTGAACTAAGAGACTAAAATATTGTTGCATAATAAAATTTTTATTCTAACTATATTATATATCTAAACATGAGTCAAGCATGAACAATATGCACAAAATTAAAGCATCCCCCCACACTTTAACTAAACATTGTCCTCAATGTTAAAAAAATAAAAATAAAGAAGTAAAAGAGAACTCCCTCAACCAATTAGTCGGTGGATGATGATTAGGAATAACTGAATTTGCACTTGACCCATTCTACAAAATAAAAAGAAATATTTAAAATAAATTCTACGAATAAAAATAAACTTTTAAAAGAAATCACTTTGGGTTGCCTCCCAAGAAGCGCTTGGTTTAACGTCTACAGCCAGACGCTAGTTTCTTGAGTCCAGGAGAAAATGACTAGCAGCCACACCAAATGCCTTTCATGTCTGCTATAATCCAAACAATGGCTGACTTGTGATCTTTTATTGTTCTAATCAGCTGACTTGTGATCTTTTATTGTTCTAATAGTTTTTCTTCCTGTGATATCTGACATAATAATAGGAAGAGTGTCATTGAGCCCTAAGAAAGTATACCTGAGATGTTTTGGAAGTTGCTTTAGCTCCAAAATTGGTGGCATAGGTGGCACTTGAACTGATGGCAGCAATCTGTGGAATGGTAGAACTGATGGCAAAAATCTGTGGAATGGTAAATCTAAGTGTTCCATAATTCTGAATTTCCTAGGCATGATCGGTTGCGAATCTAATACTTTAACCATCTCTTCCACATCAATATCTTCTTCACAAAAAGAATTTATGGGTTTATGTAATGAATCACTAAACTGATCCCCTTTGCCCCCAAGTAAGTTAACCAATGTATTGGGTTCATGTTCGCTATTTGGCTTTTCATTATTTTCCTTAATTTTAATTAACTGAAATGGTTCCTGTAAAGTAATACCCTTCTGGGTTGTTACAGCTTTGCAATGCTCTTGACCATCTTTCCTTGGTTGTTCTGGTTGGCTAGGAAGTACACCCTTCGGTCGCTTACTTGGTTCCCTGTTTAATTTTGCCATAACTTGTTGCATAAACTGTTGTTGCTGCTACTGTTCATTCTCCATAAATTGTTGCATAGTTTGCTGCATATTATTGAACGTTTGGATCAAATCCGGTAGTGGAGAATTATTCCATGAAAAGTTGGGGTTATTACACCAGCCCGAATTGTAGGTATTGGAAAAGAGATTGTTGTTCCTATTAAAGTTGTCTACATAGTTAACTTGATCTATTGTACATTGACCTATAGAATGTCCTTGTCCACACCATTCACACCTTGGCTCCATAGCCTTAACCTGTCTCTCCATAGTAAGATTTTGAACATGATTAGCTAAAACACTAACCTGAGCAGATAAAGCAGTAAATACATCTAATTCTAAAAGTTGTTGTATGTCCATGGCTTCTTCTTCTATTGCTTCTTGTGTTCTTCTTCCGGTGGCACGCAAATTTGTAAAAGTCATTTCAATCACTCGATCACAAGAAAATTAAAGGTGACCACACTAATCGGTGCATAAACAAAAGGAAGACAAATATATGAATTTTTTTTTTTAAATTCAGACACTACAATCTAAAAAGAAACGAAAAGCACTAAAAATTTCAATCTTAAATTAAAAAAAAAATCAATCTCCCCGGCAACGGTGCCAAAAACTTGTTCGAATTATTAATGTGACATGCAAGTATACACGGTCGAAACAAGTAATATAATGATAAATTCAAGTATCGTTCCCACAGAGAGATGAATTTCCTTGAATTAATTAAAGAGAATAAAATTAAGAGCAAAACAAAAATAATTGACTTAACTAAATCTCAATAATAACTTTAAATAAAAGGAGAAGTGAAAATGATAAAACTCGTTCTAGAGTTGAATTTCCCTTAACATGAATTTAATCTTCATCAAATCTTACTCTTATCTTCTATTCCCTCAAATTGTCGATCTAGGATAGTTATATGACATGGTGGCTCCCGCTCCTTCATGCTTCTATTATTTTGCCTCAATTTCTACCTCCCGGTGATAATTGATTAATCAACAAAATAATGTATTAAAATTTGCCTTACAATCGCATACGGTGTTGTGTATCTCCCGACCACAACGACCAACAAGTCACAAGACTCGTCGTATGTTGAATTATCAATGACTAGTCTAATTAATTTCTCCCGAAATCTAATTAAACCTCATGATCTAAGAAATAGGCGATCAATCTATTCTTAGTATTAAAAACATGATAACTCAAATATTCCGATTGAATAAAAGAGTAAGAGCTTGAAATGAATTCAATTAAACCATGTTAAGTTCCATTCTACTCTAGAACGAAATTAAAGATTACTTCATAATAAAAGAAAAGAACACTATAAAGAAGAAACTACTTTTTATTATAAAAATAAAAGAACTACAAAAAATTAGAACTAGTTCTAAACCAAGAGTTGAGATGAGATAAGATGAGATCTAACAATAACTGGCCACCCCTTTATATAGAAGAGAAGATACAAGAATTTGAAGAGGGTGTTCACAAATTGACGTATCCAAATTAATTATGATGTCTCTTCAAGTTTACACTTCCTCGACAAACTCAAATGCAGCCATGTATATCCATATTCTTCTAGCTTTGTCAACACCAAAATTTGTACCCATTGGGTGGGGCCAAATGCCATGACCACATGCTTAATTTTTGTCATCTTTTCTGCATTAAAAACACCAATTTTATGTATATTAAATAAAATATTTATTAAATAAGAAAATAAAGTAAAATATCACTTTACTAATAATATTTATACTCATGAAGTACAAAATCACATTAAAAACATAGGTAAATATTATATATTTTAAACACTTAACAATCCTATTTTATGAGAATATGCATTAAAATTTATTTGACCCTAAACAAGCATGATTAAATATAAAATTTTTCTTAGTTGGTCGAGTGCACATAAGGTATGAGGGACTAAGTACAAATGCTTGGACTACACAGGGGAAATTTATAAAGAGAAACAAGAGTTGAAGAATAGGGGTACGATCTACTTTGATCCTATGTGTTTCTACCTATGTTGTGGATCATGCAATAGATGATCAAAACTTCAAAAAAAATAAGTGTAAAAATCTAGCTATGAGGAAAAAGCAAGGGAGAAAGAAAAAGCAAAATTTATAGTCACTACCCTAACGTGTACAATGATCATATAAATGAAACTCTGGTGTGAGGGATACCCTTCGTTGTTTTTCCTTTTATCCAATATTTGAGCCTCAGCCCTAGCCCCATTACAACCTAAGAGATCCTTCTAGTCCTCATTGTCCCAAAAATTATGAAAAGTGACTTGACATGAGATGCATGGCACGCTAATTGGGATTAGAATCTCAATAAAATTATGAATGGTGACTTAAGATGTCAGGTTAATTAATTAGATTAATCCTAATGATAATTTAGTCATAACGACTTTAGATCTAAGAACTTAAAAGATATCAAATCAGACGGATTTAGTTGGCTCCATTGGAGCGACTTGAGATGTCGAATCAAACTCATACTCCTAAATGTTAATTAAAGATTATGCAATTATTAAAATAAACCTATAGTTTATTAAATTAAGATAATTAAGTCAGTTATCATTTAGTTTAAGACTTTTACACCGCATTCATTTCATCACCAATGACAAACTAAAAATATTATCATTTAACTAATTAATCAATTAATCAATTGTGCATACAAAACGAGGTCTCACAAATACATTAAAAAATTATTAAGTTTTAATCTTTTTTTGTTTTGATTGTTATTAGGTAGATTAGTTGATAAAAAATTCAACCTTACACCAAAATGAGAAGTTTACCACAATTTCAAATAAAAATAACAGCTTTTATATAAAAATCAAAACTTTTTAACATTTTTAATTAGAAAACACGTAGATGAACAAATAAACATATTGAGAAACAAATCTACATGCCTAAAATAAGATTTGCATACCACAACTCCAAAATAATGTAAAATTTGACAAAATAGAGAGGCAGAGGAGGGACACCTAGTGGGGAAGGGAAGGCCTAGAGGAGAGGGATGAGAAGAGGAGAAAAGAGGGGCAAGGGGAAGAAAAAGGAAGAGGAGTGGTGGCTAAGGGAATGGGGAGAGGAGAGGAGGAGAAGGAAATGGGAAAGAGGGAGATGAAAGAGATGAGCGGGGAAGCTTTTAACTAACCCTTCCCATGCCCTGTACCATGGTACTCCCAAGTGAACACTCCGGCGTTGGCGGTAGCCTGCCCACATGCAACATGTGGGCGCTAAGGCACTTGCTGAGCGCTGCGACGTTGGGCCCCAGAACTGGACCAAGGCAAGAAATACGGGAGGGAAGGAGGGGGTAAAGGTAGGGAAGTGAGGGAGAAGGCTATGGAGGCTTCTAGGGCTAAGAGGTACACCTAGAATGCATGCGACAAGAATATAATAAACATGACCATATGCTACATGGCCCTAAGTTGTGCTAAACAATCGAAACAATATGAACCACTGGCTTGGTAATTGGGGCTGAACACACCCAATGCTCAAACACCCACAACAACAT
Organism: Piper longum; assembly: GCA_032619315.1. NCBI lineage: Eukaryota > Viridiplantae > Streptophyta > Magnoliopsida > Piperales > Piperaceae > Piper > Piper longum. The sequence goes on along the minus strand of JAVDBV010083827.1, from coordinate 6,738 downwards.
ACAATGACCCTCCTAGCATCAGATTGATTGAACCAGACTAACTGCAAGCTACTCAGATCAAGTCAAAAATAAATTGAGAATAAAATGTTGGGTCGATGGGCCGGGTTTTATACTTCGGTTGCCAAAATTTTCCTTCAGGCTTCACAAAACAACTACGATTGATTGATGTGACTTTTTGTTGCCAAAGCTTTGTCATACTCTTCATAACATCATCTCAGCCTCTTTCCTCCTAGAAGATCGGTTGGTTGAGCATCATCCAAATCTTTGCCAAAGTTCACCATGTCAGCCTTCGGGTTTGCTTAGCTAATCTTGGAGTGTCAAACATTCTATCAATGTGCTGTCTACCGAAGTTTTCCTTTGCTCTTCATAGACCCAACCCTCCATGCTTTAGCTCCCAAGCTCCTGCCGAAGTTGCTGCCGGATTTCTTGAGACTTCAACTTTGTCTTTGGATCTTCATATTTTGATTTTCTTGTTGGTGCTTGAGACTCCTTGATATTACTTAGACAATTTAAGTTGTTGTCTCTTCAAAATAATGTTCAACATTATGCACATATATATATATATATATATATATATATATAATATAATATAATATAAAACTAATAGTAAAATTGATCATTGGTCCTATTCTAGGGGGAAAATCTTCCCTCTCCAAACCCTAGTATCACTCTTCGCCATAATTACAAAGTTTGAGTACTTTCATATAATCTCCTTCGGTACCCTCAAATACTGCAAGTCGACACATGCACTATACACAACAACAATTATCTAATACATGTCTCTTCGAGTGTGAGAAAGATCTAAGACTTAAAGATATCAAGATCCCTTTAGAATGGAACTGATCCCCTTTAGAATGGAAATAATTCCGAGTTTGATGTGATCTACATATATGCGCTCACATTGAAAAACGTGAACCTGCAATTCAGTTTTGGTGTCAAATTACTTGTGTTGAGGTTGTATTGATGTATTTGATGTGTATGTGGAGCTATGAGGGCTAGTTATGCATGGTGTGGATATGGGTTGTGTGTGTGCTATTTAATGCCTAGGATTCTACTAGAGACAATGCCTCATTTAGCATGTGTGACTATTTTTTAGGGTTTGACATTGCGTGCATGGGAATCCCAAATATAGTTCTTTCATTGTGTTCATTTTGACTCTTTTTGTATGTCATTTAGATTTTTCTGTCATTTTCAGTGTATTTGATATATCTGACCTTGCCTCCATTTTATTGGCACGAGTCGAATTGGAATTACTAGCCCATCTGTGTAAGTCCACGTATTGAACCACCCTATTTAACCAAGGTAAGCAAAACTAGTGGCTTAAATAGAGTATGCCAAATTAGGACTGCCTAGTTTGCCCACATGAATACATGTGCCTAGCCGCTCGAGTCAATCATGCCAAGAGACCTAACATGAGTCTGTGCGACCAGCCTTCTTGATCCCCTAATTCCAACCAACCTATTTCAGCCAAGGGTCTTCTATTGTTTCACCTTTGTCCAGCAATCCTATGAGTACTCAGTTAAAACACTAAGTTTGTTAAACTCAAAGCCTTCCCCTAGACATATATATACACATATACATTTGTATTATCACCTATTGATGAAATTAAGACTACATGTTATAGTCATAGCGTCAAGCTATATAGGAGGAGTTTAATGCATTACTTTCAAATAATGCAAGGTCTTTTATTTCTCTTCCCACAAACCATATAGTTATTTCGTGTAAGGGAAGAGAGTTTTTCACATTAAGCATAAACATCATGATTCTATTGTTCTGTACAGAACTTGAATTGTAGCTAAATGGTTTAATCGGTGAGAAGACTGTGATTATTTTGAGACTTTTAGATTGGTAATCAAACCTATTACTATTCAAATCATATAAAGCAATGGTGATTCCCTCTATTGCAAAACTTGGCCGATTCCAGTCGGAATTGGTCGAGTTAACAAGGCTCGAGGAAAATTGAGTTAAAAAATGAATGACCAGGTTTTCCTAAAACTCAGATCGGGATTCAGCTGAGTCATGCTGATTCCAATCCGATTGATCCCGAGTTAACTTAGCTCGGAGTCTGGCAAGTGGGGAGGGGGGGGTGCG
>JAVDBV010083816.1:953-12694 GCA_032619315.1 Piper longum | reverse complement strand
CTCTGATACCATTTATAACGACCCGACCCAAAGTGCAACGTAATGGGCCTAAGTCATTTCTTTAAAATGGTTAACCCAAGTTAAAGATCTATAGTCCATTCCCAGGATCTTAGCCCGGTAGGTATTAGATGTGGGACTAAATTGAGGGATCTCACACCTTCTCTCCTCCTCCTTCACCTCATCCTCCTCCTCCCCTTCTCCTCCTTCCTCTATTTTCCTTCTTCCCAGCATGACATCCTTCCTTTCCTCCCTTTTCCTTTCATTTTTGGGCATGATCATGATATGTTTGTGTCATTCTCCCTATTTAGGCATGTAGAAGTGTTTATCATCATGTTTACTTGTGGAACTTGGTCTGATTTTATTTGGATCGTGTTTAAGTTTTGATTTTTGTATAAAAGTTTTTATTTTTATTCGTTTATTGTGATAAAATGCTCGGTTAGCATAAAGTTGTAATTTTTATCAAATAATCTACTTAATAACTGTCGAAACAAGAGATGATTACAATTCTACATTTTTTGGATGCATTCGTGAGGCCTCGTTTTATTCCCTAAATTGATAAAATAATTAAATAGATGTGAAAATATTAAGTTCAATAATAATCATCAGGTTAATCATAGTAATTAATTAATTAAAGTAAGATTAATTTAATAATAATATGTGAGAACCATGCTTTGATGATTATAATCCTTGGCTAATTGGTACAATTGATTAAGGATGTATTATCATGGCTAACTATGTGAGAGAACTAGACATGTATTATATAATATTTCACTCATAATGAATTGTTTATTGAGTTGACATAGGGGGAGGGTTAATGCATGTATATGGGCACATGTCTAGATGGAAAATACTCATATGTAAGGGGTGATATGAGTGCATAGTATTTAGTCATCCCATGAGCTTGAAATTACATTGATCAATTAATGATAATGACCAATTCATGTTAGGTTTCCAATCACTAGTTGGTCATATATTGCATAACATGAGCATCATTGTCATAAGCTTTCCATCATGACAACTTGTATTGTTTATTTGACTAAACTCTTGTGTAGGTTGGAACAATGATGATGTATGGACTACAAGAGATGAGCTTCAAAACTTAAAGAGTTTGAAGATTTACATGACAAGCTCAAGAGAATGCTTCATTAGGATTGACACCAACTATTTAGAGAGTTCACAACAACATGAGAATTGTCTTCATCAAAAAGTGTGGAGAAGAAGCAACATTAGAGGCTCTCTAAGCAAAACCATTGGAATCCATCCATCATCAAGAGAATCAAGGTTATAAAGACTCCAAGTGAGAAAAAAGCTTGTGCAACCAAATCAAACCTTTTTTATTGGAGAATGGTTTGAAGTGTTGAAAAGAAAAACACTTCGGTTAGATTTTGGCCAATGCTCAGTTAGACGTTCAGTTAGATGTTTGGTTAGAAGTTTGGCTACCAAAGCATGGTGGTGCAGAGAAAGAAGAATGGTGTTCAGAACTTTGGCCAGCGAACAGTCATGCATTTGACATCTGAAGACCAAGAAGACTTGGAGAAAAGCTGAAAAGAAGTAGAGTTCAGTCAAGGTTCTGATCAGATGATCGGTGACCGAAGGGACTTCTTCAGTGACTTCAGAAATTGATCGAGGAGTTCGGGAATGGATAGTGGATCAATAAAACTTTGAAAGATGTTCAGACAGGCACTGTGTCACGCGTTCGAAAACCGAAGGCATCTTTGACGAAGCTTTAGAAATCGATTAAGGAGTTTGACATAGGATAGTGGATTACTAAAGTTTGGCAAGAAGGTTCAGTCTGGTGGTCATCCATTCAACAATTGAAGTAGACGAAGCTGATGTGGTCAGATTTAAGTAATTGTTTGGTTGGCGATCAATTGATCATTTAACAACCAAAAAATCTGGACCACTTGAGAAAACTAGCCACTAGAGAGAGAGAGAGAGAAGTAGGGAAATGACTCTGAATGACTCTATTTGGTTGAAAGGCTTGGAGAGTCTATAAATAGGGCTTTGGGGAGTGGGTTCAGATAAATCACTTGGATGAATTTCTTGGGCCTTTTGGCCCAAGAAGTGTTATTAGAGCCTTTTGGGGGCCCATTAGGCCCAACAGTGGTATCATTGTTGGATTTATCTCACATCAATCATAGAATGTATTGGTGATTTGTATATAGGATAATATGAATGTCTTATTCCTTGAGTTAACTTTTTGATTAAGAGAGACCTATGATACCTATTTCAAGTCCTTTTTAGAGGCCCAAAGGGCCCAACAATTGTATCAGAGCTTGGTTGGGGGGCCTAAGAAATGGTATTGTTACAATCTTGGGAGATTTGGTGTTTGCCTACACCAATCGTCGGAGTTTCCTTCATGTGTTCCACCTGATGATTTGAGGGGAGTTTACTAAGTGAGTGCCGTCTAATTTAAAGGGAATTTTTCAGACGATGATAGTTTCGGGTACACCCAATGTGTGAAGGGGAGTTGTTTGGTTTATCCCACATCGGTTGTGGATGATCTTGGTGGTTTATATATAAGCTAATGGGAAAGCCGTGTTCTTTGAGTTAACTTTTGGATTAAGAGAGGCTCGTGATACTTATTGCAAGTCACTTTTGGGGGCCTAAAGAGCCCAAGAAGTAGTATCAGAGCTTGGTTGGGTGCCCAAGGGGCCTATCAGAGCCTTTTGGGGGCCCATTAGGCCCACAGTGGTATCATTGTTGGTTTATTCCACATTGGTCTTAGAAGGTGTTGATGATTTGTATATACGTTAATGGAAAAGTCTATATATAAATCACCAACACCTTTTACGATCGACATGGGATAAACCCAACAGAATTGACACCCTTGACTCTTTTTGTATGAATTAGAAAGGTCAAGCTTGTGAGAAGATTGATGTAATTTTTAGCTTGTATTTCTATGAAATTTATTGTAAACCAAGGAAAGAGTATTGTATGTGAGAGATTGGTCTAGGTGTTGTGTTGATTTATAAACTCTCAAGGTGTTAAAAGTATGTGGGAGCCTAGGCCTTTGACAAAGATGTGCTATGAAGATGAGATTCTCTCAGCTCAAGTTGTGAGCTTGTGAAGAGATTGTAGCTTCAAGGCGATTACTCCAAGGGTGTTGGAGCTGGTTGCAAAGCTCCTCTGCAATTGAGAGGTGTTTTAGAGGAAGGCTTGTAGCTCACAAAGGGCCTTGGCACTTACCGTTGGAGAAGGAAGGCTTGTTGGAGGCTCCAAGGGTGTTGGAGCACAATATTTCTTGGCAAGTATGGAGTATTTGAAGGAGAGTTTATGAGTGCAAGATTACTTGACACTTGGTGTTTATGAAGGACTTCTTATTGCGACTTATAAGGTATACAAGTTGGTTGTCATAGTGAAACTATGAAGCCCTATCCAACCAAAGAACTTAGTGGGATAGAAGAGAGATGTGTTAAGTTGGGAACCTCTTCAAAAATTATTTGTGTCATTTCTCTTTTCTCTTCTTTGTGTGTGCTTATACTTACACCCTTGTTTGCACACTAACTTAACTTCCTGGAGCTTGACCTTGGTTATGTAGTTAGAAGTTAAGTAAACATATGTTATAGGCCTCTTTACTACTAGTATGTTTTTTACTTGTTCACTAACATAAGTAGCAACTTGGAATTGAACTTGTTGTGCCTCACAAACCTAATTAATTGTGTTCATACTAATTATTATTACCTTGCACATCTATTGATTGCCAACTTGCCAACATATTAACTATGCTACTTGCTTCTGCTCAGTCACTTGTGCTTAACTTGATCATTTACTTGTGATTATCCTTTACTTATGCTTGATTTGTTAAAATTGTCTCTACAATCTTAATCCATTCTTAAAATCATTATAAGACCCTAATGATTTTGAGGATCTAACTATTTGTCTAAGTATCTAGTTAGCTCTTACTTGCTTTAGGTTGTGCACCTTCAATTGCTATTATAGCCTTGGTTATCAAGATGAATAACTCACCTTCAAGCTACTCAAAGGAGGAACTCCCAAAAGCCTTTGAGGCCCTATATGAAGAGTCAATAAAAATAACCAAAAAGAACATGAAGCTCAAGAATTCTATCAAGAAGGTGACTTTGGAGAAATAGCCACTAGAGCAAAGGGTGACATCTATGGAAATGAAGTGGTCTCACTCCAAGAGGAAAAAATGAACCATACTAGCTTAAAAGAGAAACTACCAAGGCAAAAGGAAGAACACACAACGCTTCTCAAGGAAAAGGGGGACTTGGACTTGATCTAACTATTTGTCTAAATGTATTCAAAAGGCTAAGAGGAAGGACCTTCACCAAAGGGCAAAGCAAGGGTTTGAAGGTATCAAAATCTTCAAAAAGGAAGAAAGAAGGACAAAAGGTTACAAGCAAACAAATGGCTCATACGGGACTTGATACCATTCTTCCAAATTCTAGAGTTACTCAAACAAGTGCCTACACAGGAAGGTGGATCCAATGGTGAAGAGGTCCAAGGTTCAGAAGGAGATCAAAGTCAAGGATACACCAAATAGAGTAGTACCAAAGGCTTTTTGGTTCATATCAATGGTTAAACCCTTTCAAGAACTTTTGGTAACCTTGAATCAAAATGTGATTTTTATCCCTTTTACCCCTTAGTGTTTTAATTGGATTTTCAAAATGATTTAAAAAATCAAGTATATTTTTAAATTGATTTTTCAAAACCACTTGGATAGGAGAGTTTTATTGGAACCTACCCAAGTGAATCTTTATTTGATTTTTTATAATATGTAAATTGGGGCGGGGTAGGGAGGTGGGCGGGGAGAGGGGGGGGGGGTGGGGGTTGAATTAGAATGTTCTTAAAAAGATGCTTCGGATTTGATTATAGTGTTCCCAACTACTCTGTACACCCATATAATGGAGTTTCAAATTGGGAAAACTTAAATTTCTATTCACATTTCGTCCTTCTCACATTTGGTTGTTGTTTCAGTTGACGAACCCATGGACAAAACTTTAATTTTAAGAAAAATAAATTCCGGGGGGGGGGAGGAGATGTGGAGTAGAATATGCTTAAAAAGATGCTTTTTATTTGAGTATAGTGTTCCCAACTACTTTGTACATCCATATAATGGAGTTTCGAATAGGGAAAACTTAAATTTCTATTCATATTTCGACCTTCCCATGTTTGGTTGGTGTTTCAGTTGACGAATCCATAGACAAAACTTTAATTTTAAGAAAAATAAATTTGCTTGACGATTAGATTGTCGTTCGGTAGCCAAACGAACAGGAATTTAAAAATTTTCTAACCGAAGAACCAACATTTACCAACCAATGTAGACCCCATTTTGCCACCCTCTACCATCAATGAACACTCCTTAACATTGTCTTTCCACCTTCTTCTTGTTTCCTATGTGCTTCATGTGGTATTCTCAAAAAGGGGTGATAATGAAATGAACTTGATTAGCTCAATCTGCAGTTGGAGGAAAGAACTTTTGAAGATTCTTGATGTTTCATCAAAAAGGGGGAGATTGTAGGATCCCTTTGGATGAAATGGTTTTGAGTATGATAATTATAAAAAAAGGGGGAGATTGTTAGAACTATTTTTTTATGATTATCATCGCAGGCTAATTAATACAATTTATTAAGGATGTATGATCATGGTGAAGTGTGTGAGAGAAGTGAACATGTGTTATGCAACCCTTCCTTTATAATGAATTACTTGTTGAGACGTGTAGCAAGAGAGTTAATATATGGAGAGTGTTCGTATATAAGGGGATATATGAGTGCTTAGTGTTTAGTCATCTAATGAGTTTGAAATTGCAATGATTAATTAATAATAATGACTAACTCATATGATCTTGCTAATCACTAGTTGGTCATAGGTTACATGAAATGAGCATCATTGGCATAAGTAATCCATCATGGCATCTTGCATTGCTTATTGGACTAACCTCTTGTTTAGGTTTGAAACAATGAAGATACATGGACTACAAGGCATGAGCTTGAAGAATTAAAGAATTAAAGATTTACACGATAAGTTCAAGAAAATACTTCATTAGGATTGATACCAACTACTTAGAGAGTTCACAACGACATGGGGGTTGTCTTCATCAAAGGGTGTGGAAATAAAGCAACATTGCAGGCTCTCTATGAACAACCATTGGAATCCATTTATCATCAATAGAATCAAGTTTATGAAGACTCCAAGTGAGAAAAAATCCCATGCAACCAATTCAAACCTTGTTGATTGAAGAATGGTTTGAAGTGTTGTAGATAAAAACCATTAGTTGGAGTTCAGTTAGTGTTCAGTTAGACGTTCAGTTAGGAGCTCAGATACCAAAGCATGGTGGTGCTGGCAATGAAGAAGGGTGTTCAGACCTTTACCCAACAATCGGTCATGCATTTGGCAACCAAAGACCAAGGCTTGGAGAAAAGCTGAGAATAAGACCACTTCTATTTCGCTCAGATGTTTGGCGATAGATGGGATTTCGACAGCAACTTTGAAAACCAATCGAGGAGTTTGGGAATGGACATTGGATTAGTGAATAAAAGATGTTCGGTGAGGCATTTCATCACCTTTGGCAACTGTATGTGTCTTCGGTGAGACTACGGAAAATGATTGGGGAGTTTGGCTGATGATAGTGGATTGGAAAAGTTCGTAAAGAAGGTTTGATCAGGTAATCGGTAATGTGTTCGGCAACTGAAGTAGACGAAGCTGATGTGGCCAGGTTTAAGTGTTTGGTTGACAATCTGTTGATTGTTCTATAACTAAATGATCTAGATCACTTGGAAAAACTATCCTTTAGAGAAAGAGACAGACAGAGAGAGAGAGAGAGAGAGAGAGAGAGAGAGAGAGAGAGAAGAGGAGGGAAATGAGTCCCAATAGCTCTATTTGGTTGAGAGGCTTGGAGACCATATAATAGGGCCTTAGAAGTGGGTTTGTGTTGGGCCCTTTGGGTCCCCAAAAGGGAATTACAATAGGTGTTATAGGCCTCTCTAAATCCAAAAGTTAACTCAAGTAATAAGCTTTGCCATTAGCTTATAGACAAATCACTAAGATCTTCCACAACCGATGTTGGATAAACCCAACAACTTCCATTTATATATCGGGCGTCCCCGAAACTATCATCCCTTTAAATCAATAGCACACCCACCTGGAAACTCCCCTCAAATTATCAGGTGGAACCCATGAAGGAAACTCCGACAATCGGCGTAGGCAAACACTAAATCTCCCAAGATTGTAACTTGGCTTTGATACCACTATTGGGCCCTTTGGACCCCCAAAAAGGACTGCAATAGGTATCACAGACCTCTTTTAATCTAAAAATTAGCTCAAGAAATAAATCTTTCATATTAACTTATATACAAATCACTAAGATCATCCACGATTGGTGTGGGATAATCACAATAGTTTGTAAAATCCTCTTGGATGGATTGAACCTTGACTCTCTTGGTGTGAATTAAGATGCTCAATCTTATGAAGGATTGCTCGAGATTTTGAGTTAATTTGTATATTCTAAAGGTGTTGAGAGTGTGTGAGAGCCTAGTTTTGATAGTATTTCCAATGCATTACACAAGCTCACACATCATACAAGTAAGAGTGGTAAGTGAGATCATTCCCTTAGATTTGGTGTTTTCACTAAGTTGTTGACAAGAAAGGATTTATTATACTTAATATATTAATCTGTGGAGTGATAAAACTAACCAGAATTGCAAAGATGAGTATGGATCTATACTAATCTAATTCAGAAAACGATGCAAGGGCATTAAATAAAACAATGGAAAATTCATAAGTATTGAAGGTAAATGTGATACAAGCTAATGAACGTCCTTTCAATTAATAAAATAGACATGTGATTGGCAATTTCACCTAGTTAATAGGCAACACAACTTTGTTATATTTATCAATTTACAACATGATTAGAGTTAATACCTGAGGAAATGAAATTGATTGTAAAGGGTTGTTGCTACATAGTACAACATACCGCCCTTGACTCATTCCATATTATGTGTAAACAAAACAAGATGGTACATTACGAATAGGCCCCCCTAATGAATATTTACGATTCTAGTGTATGTCTATTAAAACAATCGCAAACTATTTATCTAAAGTCATCATTAATCTACTTTTGTCAAGTGCTAGATCAAATCTCTTTAACATACAAAAATTAGTTACTCTTTTGAAGTATTAAGAACTGCTATGAAATAATCAACTTATAATCAATCGTAACAAGATAAAAGTAACAAGTTGTATTACATATCAACTAGGATCCATCATTTATCATGAATCTTTATCGTTTACCCCATGAAAGGTACAAGATACATTCTACAATTCATCAAGAAAGCTTAACATAATAAGGAGAGGAGGGTAGGGTTATGCAAATCGGTATCACAATGCCTTGGCCTGAACTCGTCTCCCACTGTCTTGTCCTCCTTGTAGCTTGTTGAGGAGTGATTCTTCCATGACTAGGGTCCCTTTCTTCTTGCAACTCACAAAGAAATAAAGATCTCCGAGCTCTGAAAGAAGAACTTTACTCACAATATTGTCAAAAAATTACTAAAACTCCCCTAATTTAGGTTCTCCAAAAGGCTCCTTCCTCCAAATGCAACTCTCTCATCTATATCTTCTATCAGATATGTTAGTCCCTTGGCAACTTCCTATCATCTTCTTGGTAATTTCTTGGAAACTTCCTTGTTGTGCAAGTACTAGGATCAAGATAATTTTTTCCTAGGAAGTGTGATTCTCTTGTCCCTTGTGTAGTATGTGTAGTTGGTGAGGTTTTCTCCAAGAATTTAAATTGCCCTCTAGGTATGTTCATTGGAAGCTTTTTTGCATCTTCCCTTCTTAACTAATGCACATGGGGTGATCTCCTTTAATTATTTGCATTAGATGAGTGCGTTTCTTTCTTGGTTGACAAGGTTACCATCTAACGGTTCAATGTTGAGGTCATGCTTGGGTTAAGTAGATCTGTCCCCTGGTCAGGAGCAGGTGTAGAAGTGTGTAGAGTTGCAGGCAGGCAAAGTGAAGAATTGTTCCCAATTGGACAGCTTCTAGAAATGGTCCATCATAAGATATTGTGTGCAATTCTGACTTTCACTTGCATGTGTGTCGGTTGTTTAAGGATTAGACGCAAATGTTGCTATCATTCTCTTGTGAGTCCTCTTCCACTTTCCCTTGTGGGTTGCACGTTATTAGTGTTCACCAACTCTCTTGGGACCCTAGTTTCATACTACCTTACAAACGATAATATTTACATAAAATTATATCTAAGGGGGCTAAATATTAAAATTTGTTGACATTCTTAAAAATTCTTATTTTTTAGCAAAACCAATAGATAAACTGAGGCTAGGGCATAGAAATTATTCATGATTAATACTCTATTCAAGAGTTATCACCTAGGCATTTGAGGATAGGTTTTAGGAAGATGAGACTTCCTTGGTTTAATTTAAACCTAGCTTTAGGTTAGGGTTATAACCACTCATTGCCTTACTCGATTCGGGCTATTCTTTAGTGAGCTAGCTTTTAGACCCACATGTCCTTGTAAACATGCTATGAAGGCTATGTATGTCCAATATATAAATGATAGCTTTTGTTATGCTACAATAGAACATGAACTATTAGTGTATACTCTAAGTATACAAGTTAGCCATGGTTTTAGAGACAAGATCTTGGCCGTTGCAGCATTTAGTATCTATTTGGGATTTTTTAGGGTATCTCTTTTGTATGTATCTTAGGGATTTCGGATTACCATAGTGCCCTAAGGCCCAATTTTGATTTAAGTCTCAAATCATCACTAGTTGAGTTTAGGGTTTTGAGGTCTATCTAGCTTTCTCGACTTAATTTCCTTCTATGGAGCCTCCATTAGACTTCGAGTCAGTTTTTATTTTTGTTGGTGTTGATCTTAGCTTTCTGACCATATACATAAAACCCCATCATTGGGTTAGGGTTTTACCCCACTAGTTGCCTTGCTCGATTAGGGCCAATCTCAAGTTGGTTCGAGTTTGTTCAATTATCAGACCATAAGTATAGGGTCTAAATAGTTGTATGAGCATGTTATGAAGGTTGGGAATGCTCGATATATAAATGATAGGTTTAGTTATGCTACAGAAAAACATGAGTTAATAGTGTATACTTGAGGTATATGAGTTCTTGCTTCATTAGCTCAAGGTTTTAGGGTTAGATCTAGGTCATTGTAGCACTTAGTATCTGTTTAGTTTTTTTAAGGGTATCCCTTTTTCTGCATTCATCATAGGGATTCCAACTACCTGATTGGCTCTGTGGGCCCAATTTGATTGAGTCTCGGATCATCACCAATTGAGTATAGTGTTTTGAGGCTCATTTAGCTTCCTCACCTTGATTTTATCCTTAGAGTCTCAGTTGGGTTTCGAGTGAGTCTCGACTTTTGTCGTAGTCAATCTCAGCTTTCCAACTATATATATATATATATATATGCCACGTGGCAAAATCTGGTTCGGCCACGTTAGCCCAAACATTGCCCTTCCATTTTTTGGGATTTTCTTCCACAAGTTTGGGCTTTTCCTAACCCTAGCACCGTCGTTGTCAAGTGTCCAGCCAGCTTCAAACCACAAGAACACCACCACCATGACCACCTCATGGCTGGCTAGTGACCCATACCCACCACCAGCATCAGCGCTACTGCTGTCACTGCCAATGACGACATTTTGTTCATCATTTCTCATGCTCTGGTTGTTGTTCGAGCCATCTTTCATCGACGGTGAGACCCTCTGGCCGAGGTGACCACCCAAACAACTTTCCTAGTCCACAACCAACATTTTGAGGCTGGTGCCAACCTTTGCCGTTGTCGGAATTGTCGCTGGCGATTCACCATTACTTGTCATATTTTGATACTTTTCATTCATTTTTTGTCCAAGTGCCAACCATATTCCATCGGGAGCCACCACCATCATCTTCCTTGTCACCTCCTCTATCGAGCTCGACCGACGTAGACCCCTAGCTCCTCGTATTTGTCATTTCCTAGCAATGAGTAAGATCACCCTCGTTGTGCCCGTTTACCCATGTTCGTGTCCACGTTCATGTTCATTGTCCACATCGCGTTTACCTGTTTGCATGTCTATCTGTGTTCATGTCTAGGGGTGGGCATCAGACGGACAGACATCGGACAAGTTATTGTCCGCGTCCGTCCGAAATTTGGTCGGACAAATTATGTCCGACCGAATTAGTGTCCGACTTGTCCGTCGGGCCCGGACAATGTCCGCGGACGGTCCGAAATTAACCCTAATCTATCTTACCCATTAACAAACCCTACCGCCGCCGCCCCCTCCCCGCCCTCCCCCACCCTAGCTGCAGCCTTTGCCGGCCTCCCTGAGGCCATCGCCGCCCTCCCCGGCCCTCGCCCCGCCCTCCCCGCAAGCCTGCTCCGCGACCACCGCCGCCGTCCTCGGCGGCCCTTGCCGCCCTCCCCCGGCCTCTGTCGCCGTCCTCCGCCATCCCCCGCCGTCCGCCCAGCCCACCGCCGCCCTCCCCCCACCTTCCCCCGCCGACCCCAGCCCTCCGCTGCCCTCCCCTCGCCGACCCGTGGCAGGTCTGGCTTTCCCATGGTTGAAAAATGTTGTTGGCTGCTCTGTGTTTTGGTGTACGAATAATCCTCGAAGTGCCCACTGCAAGCTCTAGGACTCATGTCAGTGAGGGCTGATGGGGATGGTGAGATCTGGAATTGGTGATCTAGCTTGGTATATGAAATATGGGTCTTGCCATGGTAATTTGCTGTGAATTGGTTGTCTGCTTTTTCTGGGTCATGTATGTGGGAG
>JAVDBV010083813.1:0-10855 GCA_032619315.1 Piper longum | reverse complement strand
GGGTCGGTCGAGGTGGCACGGCGACGCCATGGTGGGGTGGGGCGGCGTCGCTTGGCGGCCGGGCGGCGTCGCTTGGCGGCCGGGCGGCGGCCGCGGCGGCACATGGGGACAGCTGGGGTTTTGGGTGGGAGAGGTGTCGGGGGATAAAAGAAAAGGGTGGATGGCAAACTCGTAAATAAAACTTACTCGAGTCCGTCTCGAGTCAAAAATAATAACTAACGCGTAATAAATTCTAAAAAAAATCTTAAAAAATCGGGAAAAATCTCATAAAATAAAATAAAACACACAACATCCAAATGACATGCTCTATAACTAATAACACATCCAAAACTACCCATAACGCGTCCTAACGCGATAAACGACCTAAAACTATTTCTATGGTCACAAAATGAAAAAATCTAAAATCGTCAACTGTATGCTCTCATGCATTCTGATAACTCATTCTCTGCTCAATCATCACATTCTTGGGTACACATTACCCCTCATACCTCATACACACGACCGGCATCGGCTCAGTACACATGTTCCGAAATATACTCAACTCGAACCGACAGCTGAACCGATCGGCTAACGACTATAAAACCTGTGACTCGAATCATGGGCTTTACACTGCTAACTCCGCGTTTGAGTTCCTCACACCCGGAGAACGTGGAGGAGGTTTATGGGTATTGTTTAGTACAGCGCATGTCATGACTTGTCTGAAAGTACTAAAGGCGACTGCCTGAAAGTACTAAAGGCGACTGCCTGAAAGTACTCGGCCTTCGGCTCAAAGCTAGGAGTAATATGGAGGACGTGGAGGGCTGAGATGAACGAGAATGAGATTTGATGCAAGACGCAATAGATGAGATGGCCAAGGAAAGAGAATGAGATGGATAGCGGACACTGCCGCTCGAGGGCGACGGCTCCCGTTAGTGCCCTTGTGAGAGTTTTTGAGGAAGTATGTGGTTTTTATTCAAAAGGAGGGTTAGCTCTCATGTGCCAGTTTGATATTAGTTATTTTTCGGACCGGTAACACTCGTTACTGACGGTTTTCTTATATATTTGTAGGTGATAAGCTTTATCATAAGTGTCAGCCTGGACGGAGGAGCAGTGAGGTCTCTTGCACACACACATGTTTACTGATTGAATGTTTAATATTGTGTTCATGATTTATTTACGTTGAAATTGACTTGGGAAAATATTAAGAGACGATAATATGTTGATGATGGAATGAAATGACTTGACGATATAATGTGAATTGTGGAAAGAATGCACAGGTGGGCTGAAACCCAAGCTTGAGAATGAATACACAGTAGAATATATTCTGTGAATGAAATTATTGATATAGATATATGTTTGCATGTAGCATTTTGATAGGGTGGCCCCTAATTGCACTTTTAGGGGAGAATCTGTCCATATTTATTTAGAATTTCTTTTTGATTTAATTGCAACTGTATTGGTGTGTAAATTTGTGTATTCTTCCATGCATATAGAAAATCATAACTTCATCTTAATATGCCGAGAGTAGATCCCGGTTGGCTTAACCGAATCTAATAGATTATCGAACGGTTCGGTCGCTGATAACATTTTCGAATCGGTTCATAGGTGAACCGAGTCGGGGTGTTACATAATTTACTAAGTTAATTTTTGTAATTAATTTTTTTATTACTTTATTAAAAAAAGTTACAATGTGCACATGTAAGTTAATCATTATGTCATTAATGACATTAGAAAAGTCCTTATCATGTAAATGATGACATGGTCTTTGTAAGGATATTATCGAGTTGGTTGAAATATCATTAATGACCTTTAAGATATTATTAATGTTATTAACAAGGCACTTGTAATGTTATTAATGACAATAACACGTAGAAAAAAGTTTATTACACAAAAAATTAAGATAATAAGTTGATAAAAAATAAGCTGATGAAAAAAATTAATTAAAAATACTAATTATAAAAATAAGTTTGATAAAAAAAAAGTTGTTATCACCGGTGTAAAGTTGTACAATTTTTTATAGTTTATTGCAAATTTTAACTTGTAGAATGTTTGGATGTGCTCATCATAGTATCCTATTTATGTACCCTCCAATTGTGGTAATTATCAATGGAATGACGTCAGAGTTTTTCACCATCACCCCCACTTTTCAACATTTTCCGGCCACCCCTTTACCTTGACTCTACTTTTGTTTAACCTTTCCATAATGACCATTACTAGCACCTATCTTATTGCGAACCAACCAACAGTTGGGTTTAGCACACTCACCATTTTCTCCACGTTGCCTCCGTAAGTTTTTTTAGCTTGTTCAACCAATCTTCTCTAAGCCAACCCAACTTGACCCATTTTTAATCCAAATCAACCCACTCCCTCCAATTTGCGAAATGATTTTGAGGGCAATATGGATAATTCAACTTCCAGTCACTCTCATGCTCAAAATCTTAAATTTGTAACTCATACTCAATTTGTGAATTTAAATACCTCTCATAACCAATTTTTTCTATACTCTAAAACTTAGCTCGGCTCAAGTAGCCACGCCTTGGTTGGGCCTCTTAGTTAGGTGCTTCGGAAAGCCTATATAGGTTACAAACGGTGTAGTTATAATTATTATCATTTACTACTTTCTCAACAATTTATTATTACTGCACCGTTTAATGCTTTTCTGACCCTTTGCCACTTCCTTCTTCGGACTATTTTAACTCTCGATAAATAGCTAACAAGTATTAAATATTGATTTGAGCTCATAACTCTTTTACAACATAAAATCTATACCTAGAACACAAAACTTCACCATTTATTTAAGTTAAACTAACATTTAAAGATATATAAAAATATAAAATTTTGATTAAATATATTAATAATTATATTTTTTATTTATATAGATCAAGAATACTAAATTTTTATCATAAAAAATAAATTATTACCTTTGATAGTAATGGTAAATTGGTAAAATAGTAATGGTTGAAGCTTTTATTATTACCGTTTTAAAATAAATGTGGTGGAGTTAATTTTATCATCTTTTTAAATAAATAAAATATTTAATTATTTTATTTTAATTTAAAACGACCACTAAAATAGGAACCTGCCACCCCCTGTAACCCTACCTCTCACATAAAAGAAGCTTCTTTTCATGTCAAAGATAGCAATATCCAACCTGGTGTTAAATGAGCGAGCTGAGCTCGACTTGTATTTGAGCTCAACCCGAATAATTTGAAGTTTGTTCGAACTAAACTCGAGATCGAATGAGTTTTGAATATACATGTTTGAGTTCGACTCGAATATATTTTACGTGTTCGAGCTTGACTCGAACTCGAATAAACTTAAACTGTTTAATCTTTTTGAGCTCGAACCCAGCTCATTCGTGAGCTCGATTAAAAGTCGTAATTCAATTAAAAACATGAAGTTGGTGTGATTTAAACTCATAACCTTAGGTTTAAGGACTTGAATACCTATCATTTTAATTATCTCACTTCTTTGTTAGTCTATTGTAGATAAATAAATATAATTATTACAATTAAATTTATTACAATATATATATATATAATATAAAAATTATATTATTATATTATTTTATCGATTCGAGTTTGAATTGAGTTTAAGATATAACCGAGTCGAGTCGAGTCGAATACAATCTTGCTCAAGCGGCTCGTATGATTCGAGTTTAAATCGAGTATTAAAATATTGAGTTTCAAATCAAATTAAATGGAGTCAAATACCAAATATTTGTGAATTAGCTCGTTAAATTAATAACCTTAATCCAATCTATATCGCCAACGTCAGCTTATGAGACGTTAGAAGAAAACTAAAAAAAAATAAGAAAGAAGACGCCAAATTGTACACTTGAAACTCGTGCCATGGCAGAATCTGATGGAGTCGCTAACACAAGTTCGAGGAAGCCGCTACTTTGCAACCAGCACCTGTCAAGCCTTATAAGTGACAAACCTAGAGTGGACAAACTTGACGGCTTCTGGAAACTTCGAATATGGAAGATGAAGCCCCCCGAATCTACTTGACCTCATCCTATGATGTATTTCACCTCATCCTATGATGTATGGATCTAAAGCAGCCGCACCCCCACCCCAAACCCCACGTAAGCTTGTCTTGAACAAATTCAAAAAGCTGGAAAAGACACAAATTAAAAAACGCTTCTAGCTATTAACGTACGACTTTTTTATTAGTGGCAAAGAAAACGAAAGCCTTTTTTTTTATTTATGTAAATTTTAAGCAATAAAACTCACTAAATTATTCTAAATAAAAAGTATAGTTCATGCACGTTTAAGAATTATAGCTCATGTATATAAAATCTAAGTTTTATGGTGTATATATTTTATATTTAACTGTGTAAATTAAATCTTAGTGTTTTTATAATCCCACTCATCAAGTCAAATAATAACAAATCAATTGCCAATGTTGTTAAGTCACTGGCTTACAACATATTGTTGGTTGCTAGATAGGATTAATGTCCTACTTACGAGAAAACTCCAAAAATTATTTCTTGGTGATTGGTATTTTATTTTAATTTTTTTAATAGGCAATAGCAGTAAGACAGATTTTCATTTCATACCTTCATTCCTATAGAACTCTTCCTGAACTTATTACACCAAAATCAAATCATTATAATAAATGTCAGCCATTTGTTTTGTGTAGGGCTCTATATGGCTAAGTTGCAACTCGATTAATAGCAATAGAATTATAATCGGTTCACTTATGACTCGATTAATTGTATTCACCATAACTATTTACCATCTTAAAATTTTTTATGGTAACCAAGTCAAAAAATAAGTTTAAAAATTTCTGCCATAACCAAATTACAGTTGGTTAAATGGTTAACAAGTGGTAAAAATTTTATCGTTTTATATGCCATAAAGCAACAATATTAAGTAAGTTATAAATTATAATTATCTAAACTAACTTTTCACTCACAAAATATAAAATATTCTAACCATATAAATTATGGTAAAGTAATTTTACAAATTAGAAAATAAGTAAGCAAAATATCTAAATTGACTATCTCATCAAAAGGGAACTATAACAGTTAAATATTTTTAAATTAAGGTCAAGATAAAGATAAGTTTTATAGTTAAATGTAAACTAATTAAATAAAAATTTATTAAATTGATAAAACAGTTATGAAAGAGCCTTCTACCAGTACTATTTATATTTGAAGTCAACTAGGTTAAATTAATTAAAGCTTTCTCCATTTTTCATACAATTAAATAAGGTTTTTATTAATTTTGTTCCATTTAATTCAAATCAGCTGGTAAATCGATAAATTAGATGACCATTTACAGACTTGGTTTTATATGTGTTTTCAAGTTGTTTAGTTAATATGTGAATTGACACCTACCCCTCGTCTTATCCGGCCAGTCTTGTTCATTATTGGCCTAGTTATAAAACATTTAATTTTAGTGAGATTTTATTCTTATAACCATTCAGGAGAATTTATGATGGTCAATTTTATTTCTTCATGTATCAAATGGGGGAGCAAATAGGAAAGTTATCCCTTTTAAAAAAATTATTATAATTGTATAACTTCTATCTTTCACCTTCTATTAAAAGAGGATTAAGACTAGACACTCCAAGGAGGGGCACAAGAGAAGACAAAAAAAGATGCTCATATATAGCTCATACCAAGGACAGAGTAGACAATTAAATTTTCTATTCATGTATATACGTTGTAAAAAAGATAAAGAGTTATGCTCAACTTTTGCCTTTTGTATTTGTGCTTTGAACTTGTGTTGATAAGTTAACTCGTAACTTCCTCAACCATAATTTTAAAAATCTTTTTTTAACTCCAAAACCTTTTTGAGTCGGCTTGACTACATAACTTGTCGAGTCAAACTCGTTGAATGATTTCATACTAGTCATTTTTGTAATTAATTTTATGACAGTTGTTAAAACATATTATTCTTTTAGATTAGCTAAATTGATATTTTAAAATAATATAAATTGTGATTTATCAATTTCAAGTGTTATAAAGGTAATAGTACTAAATCATATATTTTTTATTTATATAATTAAAATTTTAACATAAATGACTCCATCCATAATATAATATGTCGAGTCAAATCTAAATTTCAAAATTTTAAACTGTGCCTGAAGCTAAGGTATGTAGGGCAAGCTTTCCTATCGATTCACAATCCGCATTTGCATTCACCTCCCAAGAATATAGGACTTGCAAAATCATGCACAAACAACTAATTTGCAACCTTTTAAAGCTGATATATAAATACTAGCAACATGAAAAATTATTCGTTCATTTAATCATATAAATGTATTTTTTTATAATTTGGACAAAATTACCCTCATTATACAACTACTCTTTTAATCCAAAGGCTTACATTACATATATTACATATAACTAACATAAAAATATAAGTTGTTGCTATTTTTAAAAAAAAAAAAAGATACAAAGATACAACATTTAAAAAGTGATTATTAATTTAATCAATCATATATGTGTATTCAACAACCGAAAAAGTAATTTTTTAAAAGGTTGAATCTTTTAATGGCTAGATGAGGAGAATCTACAAGTTCAAAGCCGTGTGACCACCTCTTGACCATCTACTAAATTCCCATATTTCCCATCGTGTAAAACCCACAAGAAAGTTCCTCTGCACGTCATCGTCAACACAATTGCCTATTCACAAGGACAGAGAACATAGAATTTCCCAGAGGTAGAACTAAGATCGTCACTTGCTACCGAAGCAATAGAGGACCGAGAAAGGGAACCCTAATGCGTTCAACCCTCAATTTCGTATAAATACAACCCCCCAGGCATTTGAGTCCATTGTTCTCGCCTAACACAAATTAATAATTTTGGGTGCAACAATGGAAGATCATGACCAGCAGGGAAGCAGCAGGGAAGAGACTCGAGGAGGCGGCGAGATCCATTACAGAGGTGTGAGGAAGCGGCCATGGGGGAAGTTCGCGGCGGAGATTCGAGATTCAACCAGGCCCGCCGGCCGTGTGTGGCTAGGCACCTTCAATACCCCCGAGGAGGCGGCACGCGCCTACGACCGCGCAGCCTACTCCTTGCGCGGACCTCTGGCCGTCCTCAACTTCCCCGAAGAGCATTTGGGTGATATCAGGAACCTCGCCGCTTCATCTTCTTCGCCATCCCAATCGACGTCATTTGGGTTGCCATACTCATCTTCGTCGTCGACGTCGTCTGCATCTTCTCCCACCAGCCATGTCCCCTACTCTAGTGGCACCAGCTCTGAGAGAGGAAGGCAAGTGTTTGAGATTGAATATTTGGATGACAAGTTGCTTGAGGATCTACTTTCGACGGATCCTCAAAGGAAAAGCAGGTGATCGATCACGTATGAAATCCTTGAGCTATCAAATCAGTAGCCTCCTGATCATGCATGGTGAAAGAGGCTGCATGGACGTCCAGTATCTGATGATCATAGTGTAATGGTATGAATATAGTAAGGAATACGAAGGGCATTGAGGGTTTCGAACGGTCAATATTAAGTTGTAATCGTCAGTTAATGTACTGGTAGAAAACTAGGAGTTGGGTTAAAAATAGAATAAAAGGGGAGAGACAAACTATAATTGGGATGACTTTTGATAAATTAAATCTTTGTCTTTCTTATTTTTATTCTTCTTCCAATTTTTGTTCTTCACCGCTACCCCGTCCTCCACCTTTTTTAGTCGAATCCTACCAACCTCTTTTGTTTTGCTAGCTGGTCGTCATCTTTATGGCTCCACTAACGCAAGGAAACAAACAAGGGAAAGGGAAGGAGCTCGTCATCGAATCAGGAGAGGAAAAACCCACCAATTTGGTATCAGAGCAGGTCGAGGGAGGTACGTCTTCTTCACCCCATCTTGATGAATCATCCCAAATTTCATCTCAGATTGATCAGTTGATTGCTGCTATGACCAATATGTCATCAAAATTTGATTTATTGCTGCAATCAAGAAGCGATGGTTTGGGGAATAGAGAGAGTATTGGGAAAATTCACGGGAGGGTTCCTATAATGGGAATGGAGATGGACGATCCTATCCACATAACCTTTCCCATCTAAATAAATTATTATTATTGTTTTCATTATTGTTATTTTTTTCGTGGTTTTTACACAGGGCATCCACAATCGATAACAAGGAGTGCATCCGGTTTCAGCAGGGATGGGGCAACCTTGTGATGATGTGTTGCAGGGTAGACATCGTCAAGCACAACAAGAAAAACCGTTGCTGCAAAGGGAAAGTGGGCAATTCAGTATGGGCAGAAGGGGAAGAGCACTCGTTCGTCGAAATTCTCAGGAGTTCGCTGTCCAAAATTTCCGGGAGGTTGCTGCTCACGATAATCCAAATGAAGACTTTCTGAAAGGTTCCAAAATCAGCTTCCCAAAGTTTGATGGAACCAAGGACCCAATTTCATGGTTTAGCCGGGTGGAAAAATTCTTCAAGTTGCATCACGTCCCAAAAAGATTGCAAGTAGAATTGGCGAGCTTCCATTTGAAGGACGATGCACAGATTTGGTTCGATATGCTGCAAGAACACCATGGGATTCCTAGCTGGCCGGAGTTGAAGGAAATCATGAATCTTCAATTCGGTCCCTCGGAGTATGAAGATTTTTTTGGGGATCTCACTCGGTTAAAACAGGACGCATCAGTTCAAGAGTATACCGTTCAGTTTAACCGGTTGGCGACTAGAGCAGGAAGCATGACCAAAAGACAAAAGATCAGCAGCTATACTTGTGGCCTCAAACCCCAATTGCGAATGGAGGTGAAAGCAAGAAAACCGGTGACTTTATTAGATGCACAAGGACTCGCCTGACATTTAGAGTATCATGTGAGCCAGAGATTGCATACATATGGAAGACAAATAAGAGAGAATTCTCAATACACAGCTGCTTCCTTTCAAAAAGAAAACAGTTCAGAAAATAGCAAAGGCGAAGTAGCTGTGGACACAGATTTTTAACCTAAAGAGACAACTACAGGAAGGAAGTTTAGTGTCAAACAGTTACAAGAAAGGAAAGAAGCGGGGTTATGCTTCAAATGTGATGAGAAATTTTTCCCTGGACACAAATGCAAGAAGCTATTCACCATTGAAGTCATAAGGGAAGAGGATCTTTCAGAACAAGAGGACAGTGAGCAGGAAGGGGATTCAATGACTCCGGCAATCTCTTTTAATGCATTAACTGGTGCATCAACTGCTAACACTATGAGGTTGTTGGGGAAAGTGAGAGGACACCAAGTAACAGTGCTAATTGATTCGGGGAGCTCACACAACTTTTTGAATGCCAATTTGATCCGAAAATTAAAGATGCATGTGGAAACAAACAAGGGCATAAAAATTCAGATTGCCACTGGCGAGAGGATGAATTGTGGGGAACAGTGTAAGGACATTGAGTTAGATCTTTCAGGGTATAAGACGGTAACAGATTTCTTCATCCTTCCGCTGGAGGAATTTGATGTTGTTCTAGATATCCAATGGTTGAAGACATTGGGCTCCATATTATGGAATTTTGAATTCCTTACCATGTCTTTCACTGAAAAAGGCAAAACAATAGAGCTGCACGGACAGCTTATTCCCCCTAGTCAGCTGTGTGATGAGAATACGCCATCCCATTCATTCAAAACCCGAAAACAGGGGTTGTTAATGAGTTTACAGGTGGTCAACAGCAATAGCATGCAGCAATTCCGGCCGTCATTATCAAGCCTACATAAAGAACAAGTGGACAAGTTGAGGAGCACAGATGGTGTGTTTCAATTAGTTGATCGATCATATAGGAGCCCGAAGCACAAATTGACCTCTCTTGTTGTTCTTGCTCTTGTTTCTGTTTCTGTTCCTTTTCTCCTCCTCCCAACTAGGCATGGTATGGTCGCATCTCTAGCCTCCAATGATATTACACGTGCCACTATCTTTCCCCGCGCCATATTTGCTGACGGATACAAGTCTATTCCGGCTGGGATGAATGCATTGAATGGGAGGCGTGGCGTTTCAACTTTTGGTGCACTAATTTTGGTGCCCGTTGATATTCATCTCTCCACTTTTTTATCACGTCTCGGCCAGCTGATATTCATGCACAACTTTGTTACCTTTTGCTACTCAAATGACGAATACTTCCTTGTAATTTGTAATCCGTACAACATTGGGGACAAGGTTTTTGTAAAGGGGAGGGCAATTGGTATGAATATAGTGAGTAAGGAGTACGAAGGGGCATTGCGGGTTTCGAACTGTCAATATTTAGTTGTAATCGTCAGTTTATGTACTGGCGGAAAACTAAGAGTTTGGCTGAAAATAGAATAAAAGGGGAAAGACAAACTGTAATTGGGATGACTTTTGATGAATTGAATCCTTGTCTTTCTTATGTTTGTTCTTCTTCCTATTTTTGTTCTTCACCGTTGCCCCGTCCTCCACTTTTTTTAGTCGAATCCTACCAACCTCCTTTGTTTTGCTGGCTGGTCGTCATCTCCATGGCTCCACCAAAACAAGGAAATAAGCAAGGGAAAGGGAAGGAGCTCGTCATCGAATCAGGATGACAAGTTGCTTGAGGATCTACTTTCGATGGATCCTCAAAGGAAAAGCATCACGTATGAAATCCTTGAGCTATCAGATCAGTAGCCTCCTGATCATGCATGGTGAAAGAGGCTGCATGGACGTCCAGTATCTGATGATCATAGTGTAACAACGTGATGATCTCGGCTAGCTAGCTAATTTCTATTCTGCTTAATTAATTTGTTGTTTATTTGGTTTCAATATGCGTATGAATTTACTCATAACGAAACATAGAAATCAAGTACAAATTAATTTTTTGCATGTTTTTTTTATCCAAAGATATTGGTTGCATGTTCAATCATGTATCTTCGTAGAAGCCATACTACCTTTTCTTTAGATTTTGTATGCACTCGTGATCACATATGCATATAAT
>JAVDBV010083812.1:1602-16240 GCA_032619315.1 Piper longum | reverse complement strand
TATATATATATATATATATATATATATATATATATATATATATATAAACCCTAAATTACATATGATTACTTTTTAAACCCCAAATTTAATTAAATGCGGATATTACGTTCTAAACCCTACATCAAAATGTGGTTATGTATGGATGCAATGGTTACTTTCAATCGCTGGCACAACCCTCTCTCCATCTGGCCAGTGTGCACTACGCCGCCGCCGCCGCCGGAGGTATGTCTTCGTTCTTCCGCCTCCTCTTCTTGTCCCCAAGCTAGTGTCGTCGTTGTAGTTGGGAACGGATTGTTTGCGTTTTCGAAGTCGCCAATGTCGCATTTGTTGTCATTCAGTTCAGAGAGAAAGCGAACAAAGGCGCAGAACAGGAATGGCGCTTGCCGAGGTCGATGCAGACGGTTTGCAGGCGGTGGCGGAGCGAGAGGAAGACGAAGACGACGAGTACGAATCCGATTCGGGGGTCGTCGTAACCCTAGGTCTGCTCGAGAAGCCCCAAAACCCTCATTCCCTCCATCGCCATTTCTTCCCAAGCAAGGCCGGGGGCACGCCGGTTGTGTTTGCTCACTCTTTCTTTATTATCTTCGTTTTTTTTTATTACCAGTTTGTGAACTCGATTTTTGAGTTTTTGTTTTTCTTTTTTAATGTGCAGGCATGGTTGGATCCTTTCAATTTGCCGTCGGGAAAGTCTTGTTTGTGTGATTTCTGTGGAGTGCCTTTGCAATTCGTGCTTCAGGTGATTGGCTTGTTGAATGGTGCTTGCTTTGATTATGCATTCTATGAGAATATTTATGATGTTGATAGGATTTGTATGATTAATGAAATGGGTTTAACCTGTCGAAAGTTTAAATCTGCATGAAGAACCGGGAAGTGAAGGTTTTTTTAAAGATCAAGGGAGTATAGATAGGTGGGAAATAGAGTTTAAGATGCAGTTAAATGAAACTGTCAAGGTTGTAGGAAGTAATTATTTCACAGCAGGCATAAGTATGAGAGGGGTGAGTATATGTGGGTTCCTGGGAATGTGATATGAAAAACATCATATTTATGACAAATAAATTGGTCACCCAAAATCTTATGGCATTTTCATAATTAGGATGAAATTGATAGATGCTACTGTGGAATTATTGGGGGGGGGGGGGTATGTATTCAATGATTTGTACAAAGTAGTTTGACTTTTTGAAACAAAATTTGGAATTATTCTTGGAATGTGAGCAACATAAGACTATATTCTAATTCGTCAAGCGGGTTGGGGAAAAGGAGAACTTTTGTTTAGATTTTTTGATTGGAAAACATGTTGGAAATATTATTTTGGTTCTCAATTTTTGTAGCGCTATGTTGAAAATTACCAAAATGCTAGCTCTTCTCAATATGGGCTTTGCATGAATATTTTTTTGGATAATCGATCTATTTCCTTTGTAGTTTCTCCAAGAATATGTTCTAGTGCATTAGATT
The DNA here is from genome assembly GCA_032619315.1 of Piper longum. Taxonomy (NCBI): domain Eukaryota; kingdom Viridiplantae; phylum Streptophyta; class Magnoliopsida; order Piperales; family Piperaceae; genus Piper; species Piper longum. The sequence goes on along the minus strand of JAVDBV010083812.1, from coordinate 14,788 downwards.
TATGTTCATATTTCATCATACGTTTATGTTAATATTTCATCATAGTAGATGCAACTAAGAAATGAGCTAGCTAGAAGTAAGAGACATGTTTATCAATAAAAAAGGGAAAGTTTGAGATCAATTAGCTGTAAATTTTAAAGTGTCAAGTAAGTTGTGTAGTTTTATGGGATTCTGCTGGGATTGATGTATAAGCCATATAGGTAAGGTGAAATATTGAAAACGAATGAACATTTTTAGGATGACTGTAAGAATTAACCATTTTAAGGGTATTTAGGGGAGTAAATGGGGGTCAACAACAGGGAAAATGGCACCACTTGATGTGTATCTAACCTTGTATAATGTGATGAAGATTCATTAATGAAAAAGTTTTGGGCTTTTGTGGTGGCTTATGCCTCACTGTAAAGATCGTAGGTTTATGCTCCACTTCCAGGAGTGGAGTCCACATTTCATCGTACACTATATGTCTTCATGTGTCTTTCAATGTCATGCCTTCTGCGAGATCAACATGAGCAATGGAAGAGAAACCAGGGGAACATCTCTAGAAGGTCATTTCAATTTGGACATTAGAAATTATTCTATGACTTTCATTGGATTTAACACTCTGTTCTTCTTTAGTGTGAAGGTCTTTCGCTGCCAATTGCCACGCAGTAATCCCTTCTACTCAAGTGAGCCTCCTAAATATGATGGCACTGACAAACCAACTTCTGATGAGGGTTAGTTGTTGCATTTATTTTCAATGATTTACTAAGCCGTAAAACATTTTTTGTAGTTATCAGTTCGCATTTATGGTTTTTTAATAGAAGTATAATCTACTGGAAATCTACACTCTTATGGAAATCATGAAATAGAATTAGATATCTCTCTGCACATGTTATCATGTTTGTTCAACATCCCTTGCCCACATTGCTCTCTTCAGGATTTCCACATTCTCTTTTTTATATTGAATTAAGATGTAGTTCTGTGGTTTAAAACTCACAAGAATTTTTGTGAAAGAAGCTTTATGCAATGTTTGACTTGCTACATGAGAGTATTTGCATGAACTCGGAGCAATTTTTACATGGAGAATCTATTTGTGGGAAATGTTATTTTTTTAATCTTCACAAATAACATGTCACACTTCATGATTTTGCTGCTTTTCAGCTGCAATGTGTTCTTGGTGCGGCTCATGGAAAGGAAATAAGTTTTGTAGTGGCTGTAAGATAGCACGCTATTGTTCTGAAAAACATCAGGTATAAAAATGAGTGTATAAGAAAGCTATCACTTGTCATTTATTCACATTGTAATTTAAAATTAGTGTATAAGAAAGCTATCACTTGTCATTTTAAGATATGCGGGTGGACCAGAATGTAGACTTGTCATTCCTTAACCGGGATAGTCAGGCCCTGGGAGTGGAATTGAATCATTCACATCCTAATTTAACGTAGATAAAAATGTGTTAGATTACTACATGTAACTGAAGCGTTTTGCAGGTCTTGCATTGGCGATCAGGTCATAAAGTTGATTGTTCACGGTTAGCTATTTCATCGAACTCTTCTCTATCTAGTCAATGCAGGAGTGACAGTGGGCGCTTGCAAACCTTTAGAGGTTCATAGCTTGATCACTTCTGATGTTACTCTTTTCAGTGATTCATTTGTAAAGTAAAGTATGTGTTATTTGCTAACAGCTGTAGCCTGTAATACACTGTGGCCTGATTTTGAGATTGTGAATGAAGAAGAAGTTGCCTTTGACTTGGAGCCAGATGTTGAGAATCGTTTAGAAATACCATTAGCTGTTTCAAGTGATGCTGCTGACACACTAAATACATTGTCAAATTACTTTGAGGTAAGAATATACGGCTTGTACTTTGTGTTGACGTCCAATATTCTGTCTGAATAACACTTCACTTGTAGGCTAATGATGAGAAAAAATGTTTTGCATCTTTCCAAGAACGTATCGGTAAATGCCCAGAGCAAGTTTTGAGGTAAGATTTTGCTTTGATTTGATGCTTTTTTTTGTTTATTTAGGGGAAACCAGTTAACCTTGATGAACATGTTAATGACAATTATTTATGTAGTTCAAGTTTGAAGCTTTGTTTTGCTTGAAATATTGATAAATGGTAATGTGAGCTACAATACTAAAAAAAACGAATGTTTTTGTTTCTTGTTTTGATGGATTGTGTGTATCATTTTTCATAATTTAAGAAGTTGGGGTAAGTTGGTGATCAAGTTTGGAGGGATCATACACCTAGAAGTGGCCTCTTCCATCTCCCTGAATCATTGGGTTTCTTTTCCAACTTACCGTCAATATCAACATATGTTCTCTCCATCAATTTTCTGTTCCTTCACTATCGGTAATTGACATTAGTGGCCACCATGTTTAATGCAATGTTTCAATGTGATTGAAATAATAGACTGTGGGATTGGAAGATAAAATTAGAATTGATTGCCTTGCGTTGTCAATTAGCAAATTCAAAAAGGTATTTGAATGTGTCTATTTTTCATCTCTTAACCTGATTGTGGGCTGATAAAGAGATATTCTAAAGACAACTTGAAGAAATTGAGTACTTTAGTTAGACAGAACCCAAATCAGAATTGTGCAGTATCACTTATTTCCTACACCAATACTGATTCCGATGCATTTAAATATGTGAGATTCACTTATAAATGCTAGTTCCTATGTCCATTTGTTAAATAATGTGATTATTGGATTTGCTACTTTGGATTTTTTCTATAGTCCATTTGTTAAATAATGCATTGTCATTCTATATAAAGTCAAGAAATCTCTTATAGGATAGGACTTGATATATACGCTAAGAATAGATTTATTCACTTAGGATATGATAGGACTTGAGATATTCGCTAAGAATTGATGCCTCCATCTATACAGGGGGTTTAGTTTTGATTGAGGTGAATGTAGGATATGAAAATAATGTTTTTTTTTTAAGTTTCACCGATCTTTTTTACTTTTTAATTATGATGCAAGTGTAACACAGTATCAAATTAGCAATTATATGGCATCATTATCATCATCATTCTTGTTGGCAGTGTTGACAATTTTGGCAGTTTATTAAGTTGAACAGATGCTGAAAAAAATGCTTGTCGCTGAAAAAGTTAATACTTTTTAATTATGATGCAAGTGTAACACAGTATCAAATTAGCAATTAGATGGCATCATTATCATCATCATTCTTGTTAGCAATGTTGACAATTTTAGCAATTTATTATGTTAAACAGATGCTGAGGAAAATGCTTGTAGCTGAAAATATTAATGGTTCTCATCTCAACGAAATTTAGATTGTAATTGTAGCTCTAAAATTTTAATATGCTTTTATGATATTCTATATTTTGTGAAGGTTTGGATATTGAAATAATGCTTCAGGGAATCACATTTCATTTCTTTTGCATACTCATTTATTGCTTGTAACTTTTCCAAGATAGATGCTGATAAAAGAAGTGCCTCTTTTGTTATTTCTACAGATATTGTAGAGAACCAAATGCAAAGGCATTATGGCCCATGGCAAGTGGTCGACCATCTGGAGCTGACATTTCAAGATGTAGCTATTGTGGTGGTGCTCGTTGTTTTGAGTTTCAGGTGCTGTTTATTAATTTTTGCCATTGTTTTGTTATGGTATTGTTACTAGTATATTACTGTTATACTAGTTGTAAGATACTGAAGTAATGAGATGGCCTGGGGAGTAGGAACTATAGGAGCCAATGGATTATAACATTTGAAAATGCATATGGGCCATAAAGTCCTTGGTATAAGTAGGACAGTGGCATGAGGTCCATTTCTTGAATACAATCTTAGAGCGATGGGGGTTTAGACTGTTATCTGTGGACTGTGGAAGTTTGTCTTTTTAGGTTAAATGTGTTCATGTGTTAATTTATGAACTGTTAGTTTGGTACAAACTATAACGTAGATCATGAGAAAGTGTCTTGTTGATATATGAAATTATCAGATTGGTGACATTACCTCGCAACTATTGGACACATCTGCCCAATTTGTATTATGGCAGAAAACAAAAATTAACTGGCCAACCATCCTGGACTTTTTATTAGCAGTTTGTTCATTTGCTATGTCTATTGGGATCAAGGTTTGCAATATCTCGATATATCTCCTATGTCTCCAACATATATATATCTTTGAGTTGCTGATATGATGTCGAAGGGCGATATTTATACTACCTTAATTTTAGATATGGCGGCACTATGTCAATGACATCTCATGGAAATAAGATATTCAATATAGGGTTTCAACAAGATTTTTGATTGAGCAAATTACACGTACTTTTTCAAATGAAGACAATGGTGATGATCTTGAAATGCGTTAGCACCTCTTGTTTTTATGCATTATATTTCATATAATTATATAAATTTCTTGTTTGGAGTTCACGCTCTATTATTTATATGGGTTAATTGTCTTTTTATATTTCGTTATTATTTGTCTTTTCACATTTCAAGTATTTAATAAATTGAGCCAGTTGTGTGGTAATTGTAACAATTAATGAGGTAGTTAGGTATTACGGGTGAGTTAGTGAAATTATGAGGTTGTAAATATGTAATAAACGACTTGTGGAGAATCAATAAATAAAGAACATTTTCAATTAGAATTTAGAATTAAGTTATTATATCCTTGTCGGACTAGAGGGCCAATTGAGGATGCCAATTTGGTAAGAAAGGTCTAAAGACTTGATCAAATTGGTATCAAAGCCTTTCGATCCCCCGAGATTGAAGTGCTTCCTATTTATTAATCGTTTAACGGCACTCGTGCATGATATGTGTGAGGCTAAAGATACAATCCAACAAAATCATGATTTTGTCAACAATTAGGTATCAACTTTGTTGAAGTTGATGAAGGGGAAGGAGATTGTGAGGAGAAGACACTGATCTATGACAGTGACGGCAAATATTATGATGAAAGCAACATCCTTGAAGAAAATACTGCAGCAACCACAATGGGGGAAGCCATGGAACACCGATCACATTATGGTCCAACTAATTATTAAGACTTCTATGGGGCTTGGAGGGACAATAGAACCGCACCTCATCCAGTTCAATCTTGTATTACGAGGATTGACTTTGCAAATTTATAACAAATCAGGCGACCCAATTGTACGAGACTAGTGTGCTGAGCATTGCTTTCACTATTAGAAGAATGAGAAGGTAGAGTTGACCTCTATCCACCTCAAGCAAGATGCCCTCCAATGGTTTTAGTGGTGGTAACCGTAAACGTTGACTAGGGCGGTGTAACTAGCCAAGATGTGGGATGATCGGCTGGTTCGACAATAGAAGTCGCGCGCATGGTAGTTTCGGCTAAGCCAATTGACCACAATCGGCCAAAGTGGGTAGTGGCATTGAAACCACTCTATCTGCTCCTGTCACTATCAAGAAGCTTAATTCCATTGAAATGACTACTTGACGAGAGAAGGGTTATCCTACTCCCACAGTTACTCTTCTATCTTAGTAGATCATTTGAGCAAATTTAGCTATTTCATTTCCTTTACTCCTTTATGGCTAAGCAAGTGGTTAAATAGTTTATGGAGCATGCAACTACAATCTATGGCATGTCAGAGTCTATTATTATGGATCATGCCTCAATTTTTCTCAGTAGCTTTTGGAAAGAATTTTTCAAGTTACAGGGTACGATTTTCAAGATAAGTATGGAAGATCACTTGCAGATAGAAGGACAACCAAGCCGTGTCTTAGAGACGTATTTACGATGTTGTGCCACCCTAAACGGTGGTTCTTCTTGCTTTGGGCACCATTGTGGTATAATACCACTTTTCTTTCGGCTACCCGAATCACTCCATGTGAAGCTATGTTTGGACGCCCCCTCCCTTTGTAACTAGACACACCTTAGGGAGTTACCTCAACGGTGAGGTGGTTCATCACTTGAGGGGTCGTGATGAGGCTTGACACTCTTGAAAGCTCATTTGGCTTACGCTCAAAGTCGAACGAAAGCTTGGTATGATCTCAGGTAGTATGATGTAATTTTTTTAATTTTTGATATGGTCTACTTAAAGATCCAACCCTATCAGCAACTTTCTCTTCATTGGCATGCCAATCAGAAACTTGCTGCCTGATTCTATAGCCTTTATAAAGTTTTGGAGCGTATTGGAGAGGTGACTTATTGTTTAGTACTACCTTATGGAGTAACTATTCACCCAATCTTTCATGTGACCAAGCTTTAGGGATCGATTCTCCCATGGCTTTTTTTGACCTTCCTCATTTTGCTACCATGGGTGAGTTTGACTCACTTTAGAGAGCTATTATGGATCACTGCCTTCTGCGGTGCAATCGTCAGGTCGTCAAGGAGTACCTTATTTGGATGCATAGACTTTTCTTTGGACAATGTTACGTGGAAAGACGATTTCGTATTATACTATTGTTTTTCAAATTTTTGAACCTTAAGGGCAAGGTTTTTAGGGGTCTTTCATATTTCAAGTATCTAATAAATTAAGCCGGTTGAATGGGAAATTGTAACAATTAATGAGGTAGTTGGGTGTTATAGGTGAGTTGGTGAAATTAAGAGGCTATAAATATATAATAAATTCTTTATAGAGAATCAATCAATAAAAAATATTTTTCAGTAGAATTTAAAAGTAGGTTATCATATTCCTTTCGGAGTGAACTGATTGAGTGCCAATTTTGTAAGAATCGTCCAAAAACTATGTAATATAATACATGTTATTTATGTTATTATCTTTGTTTTAACTTAAATTCTTTTTTTTATTTTACGTCATTTCTTACTATTAATTTTGTCATAGAGAAAATAGCTAAAAATATTATGAGAAAAATTTTGGATATCTCCACATATCTCCGATGTCATCTCCTATATTATCCGACACGATATAGATATCCGACATAAAAATCTTGATTGGGATGCATGTGTTTTCTGTTGGTTAGAGCATGCCAGGGTATTAATTTTTTGAGTTCACAATTGGTTACAGATTTTGCCCCGTTTTAGTGTTTTGAAGTTTTCATATGTTAAGTTCCATTTGGTTACAGTGTGTGCACAGCTTTTATTATTTTCGATGTTTTCATATGTTGTGTTTGCATTTGGTTACAGATTTTGCCCCAGCTTCTTTATTATTTTGGTGTGAAGAACGACCCCGACTCGCTTGACTGGGCTACTATTGTCTTGTATACCTGTGAGGCTTCTTGTGAAGGAAGTGCTAGCTACAAGGAAGAGCTAGCTTGGGTTCAACTTTCCGCTTCAAATATGTGAGAGATTCAATATGCAGTTTTGTAGATCTTGCTCTTGGAAATAGCGGACATTGGTAAAATTGTGTTATACATATTAAAAAAGAGAGTGATATATATAGAATGCAACGTATGTTTAGATAATTATTAAGGTTCTGGTACTAGTATAATTTGCAATAACAAAGAGTGCATTGAGGTGATCAATCAGAAGATGTTCCACGCTAGAGTCGAATGCTACGCGAGGCCTGGACGTTCGCTATTAAGTAATGTGCAAAGGGCCAGTTGAAACTGGCAATTGTCGTCATCTTGCTCCTAGATCTCTCGTTAATATTCCTCCATATTCCATTTTTATCGGCCTTGTTTGCAGACTCTTTTTGCCCAGAGTAAGGTTCAGGTGTGGATAATTTTTAGAAACAATTATTGTTAAAAAAACAATTATAAAACATTTTGCTGAGAGAATTTTATTTATATTACTAGGTAAATAAAACATTGGGCTTAATTACTAAAAGCAGAAAATATTTTAATAATAATAAAATTACCCTGGGGTGGTCAGATACGAAGATTGCCACATGCTGAGGGTGGCCGATATGGTAGTGGCTGGGTTGGACCGGATGTTTTTTTTTTTAAATATCTAATATAACTCTCATATAGTTAAAAGTGTTCCAGACACCCACCCCCTCACTAACCTTTTTTTTTTAATAATGAGGATACCAAACCGACTTAATGATCAATCCTAACAAAAATCATTAATGACCAGCCAGTTCTAACAAAAATCATAGAAGAGAGACGTCTACCTTCTATCAAATTGTTCTTACGCTATAAGACCGTCGGCGATGTGTCCGGCAATTCTGTATTTGGCATAAGCATAACGAAAAGCCCTTCAATTAAGAAAAAAAAAATGTAGCCATTGCAAAAAATGACTTTGGAAGAACGAGAAACCCAAGGATGAGATATTTTCCATCACTTGACGGTCTCTCGACATGCAATCTGAACGATCTAGCACGGAGATCGTTCTTACCACTGTCCTATGTAGATAGTAATGCCATGAAATCGATGGTTGATTGTTTACAAAGGATTGTTGCCATACACTGGCCTCCAAACCCTCTTTCCATGGGACGAATTCCGTTTGACATCATGCGGAGGCCTATGGTTTCCTTGCATGGCCCGGTCATTCATATGGACAGCTTGATAAAGTTCATTATGGAATCCATTTTGATTCTGTGGTGCCTGCGCATCAGCATTCACTTGTAGATTAAGTGGACGGTATTGATTTTGCCATGATCCTGTACTGGCAGCTGCATTGAGTTGTGGTTCATGGATTTCATTTCCATTCTGTATTTGCATTGGACTTGCAGTTGCTTCAGGTCTGTGAAAGTGCTGATTTTGTAATGTTTCCATACTTGCAGCTACTTCTGCCATTCTGTGATTCTGGAATAGAGTCATACTTGTAGCTGCTTCTGGATCAGGGAATGGGGATTGATTCTGCCATTGTCTCACACTTGCAGCAGCTACAGCTATAGGAGATACATTTTGACTCTGTAATAGTCTCGCATACCCGGCTGCTTCAAATATATGGATTCCATTTTGAGCCTCTGACGGCCCGCCAACCGTAGCTGGTATAGGTTTGGGTCTCCTGTCTTTATTTTCATTTTGTGATCGCCTCACACTTGCCGAAGATTCCAGCATATGCTTTTTTTATGGTTTCCTGTTTGCAGCTGCTTCTGGTCTGAGGGATCCATTGCGATTCTGGGGTGGTCTCAAATTTGCTGTTGCTGTTTGTGGTCTCATTAGATCAGCAAACAACGAACTGCGTGGCATCTTGGATAGGGAAGAAAGGTTTTGATAGGTTTGCTGTATCGCTGCAGCTATTTTGGTTAAACCATTTACACCAACAGCTCTCGCAGCATTATCAGAGAGTTCAAATGGATCTTCAATCTATAAAAGAAAAAAAAAAAAAGAAAAATAGACCAATCAGGTACATGTATGATAGCACTAAAAATCGCCAAGAAATTAAGAGTTATACAAGATCCAGAAAAAAACTGAACCTTCCACACAATCAACTAAGTTTCAGCTTCTTCATTTGGGTTAAAAAATGCATACACTCACGGCTTCTCTTCTTTTTCTTCTTCTTCTCTCATAAATATTCAATTTATTTTTCTTTTGCGGGGTGGGGAAGGATGAGACATTATCTACATAACAGAGACATAAGCAGAATAGATATGACCCATTCTTCCCTTAACAGAGACATAAGCAGAATAGATATTACCCATTCTTGCGTCACTTACAAAGAGACTGAACCACGTTAGAGGCCAAACTTACTAGATATTCAACATAAGTCTTACTAGATAGTGAAAAAGAAGCAGTATTGGCTTTCAAAAGACATGGAATCAAACATTTACAACCTTTGACTAAGCAAAAAAAGAAAATGGAAATATGCAACGAAAGCAACAAAAATTATCTTACTACTAGTTTGTAGTTTCTGGAATTCCACTTGGGTTGGCTCCTTGGTTCCCATCTTCCTGTATGAGTGGAGACTGTGAAGTCCGCTGACTGTGTCTGAATTATTGAGAACTGTAACAAACAAATGGTTGACACATTCTGAGTTCAAAGTCAGAAGTTGAGGGCTTCAACTCAAAACATTTCACTTAAGTGCGGACCTTCTCAAAGAATGAAACAAACAGGTGAGACAGTGAGCTCTCGTTAGTTAGCCTTTCGCTAGAGAACTTGGCCATATTTCCAACACACCTACTTTCAATGTGGCTATCAATCCGTTGAGTTCCTGCATGGACATAAAAAGCACCCTTGTCAAGGGACTTAAGACTCAAGCCCAGCCCATAAGAACGTTTAGAATAAAGCTTTGCATGTTTTCCAAAAGAAAAACAGATCTTGCAACTGGCATATTATTGATACATGACAGATGCCAGGTCAGGTTCAGAAAAACTCTCACGTCAGTGAAAATGGGCGTACCAGTAATATTGTCCTCAAAGATGTCATGCAATGGAGGTAGAATGGCAGGTTGGCATGTCTGAAACAAGAGAAGAAGATAAGGGATTCCTTCAATATCCATCAGAAAATGTAGAACAACATTACCAAAAAGACAAAGTCAAGATTTCATTCATGTGAAGATTGTAGGGCATGATATCTCAGTATAGACAATTTAGACAAAACCACATATCTTCCCATTAAAGTAAAACTTATTAAAATTATCCAGAAAGAGGCTTAAAAACCCTTCTTTCATGTCATCAAATAATATGCAAACTCATCCACACACCCATTCTCATTAATCTTCCTTGAAACAAAACATTACCTGAAAATGAAAGATGACCAGTAAGCAGAGTGCATATGAGCTCAACAATCCCTGTTTAGGGTCGTTGATCTGCTTCGTTTTGGCCCATTCTTTAACCTACAGACAAAACCATGACCATTACAAGGATAATATACTGGTAACTAACGGCAATTTTTCAGCAAAACGGACCAATAAAATCATTTCACGAAATCGTCCATCAATCTGAGAGATCCACAAGAGGCATTTGGACTTCAATTGACCAAGGGGATTGTTGATAGAAATATCACATGATATTTTTGTATACTTGCTTTCAAAAACAAGTAGAGGAACCCTTGCCTTTGGAATCAATTTTAGGGTACAATTTGATTTATGAGCACCACCTGAAAAGTAAAATCCATAGAATCCTAAACCTTCAAAGCACAACTATTTGAAGCAACATAATAGACGTCATAAAGCACACTAGTAAATTAAGTTAGTGACTAAGCACAGAAGCACTTGGGCTTAACTGTGAAGTTACCTAGAGCATAAATGCTGAGTTTCTTTCGAAGACTCTTGAATTTGTGTTATCAGTTAAATTAAGGTTAAGAGTACTTTAACACTTGGTGAAGCCTTGAAATTTATAGCTTGCAACCTTAATCTAGAATAACCAATTGTCGGAAGATTCAGTTTTTGAAAATTTTAGTTATATAAAACATCACGAGTTTCTCCAATTTGCTCAACAGATGCCCACATATTGAATGTATATACATCTTAAGCATGCCACAATGTAGCGCCAATTAATTAAAAGAAGCTCAGCTATAAAAAGTCTAACAGATGCTACGATACCTTTTTCACTGTTAAAGTCGTGATATATACTACCATTGCAGATGTAAGAGAGCTCGAATAATGCAAAATTAATACATAAAGCAATAAAAGAAAGAGAAACTACCTCTCTTAAGAGCTTTCATAATTTCTCTAAGCACCTGTTGTTTTTCCTTCTTCGAAATAGACAAAATCGAAGCATTGGGCAGGTCGATTGAAATATCCACGTCTCCATGTTTAGTATAAAGATTAGAAACAAAAGATCCAAATGGCTCCACGCTTGCACCTTTTAAGGAATATAATAAATCACAATGTAGAAAAAAAACACACACATCCACTCAAAAGGCAAAATGAACCAATAGTCCAAAGCTGAAGGCGTGTTTTAGAAGACTTAGATATCACTGATACATGGTCAAGATTCTTGAGTGGTAAAAAACATGACAAAAAGCGAAAAGATGCATGACACCAACTTATGTTTTTTTTTTTAAATAAAATAGAATAAAAGTATGGATATGTACCTCGCAGATTTTCAATGGACTGGATAACGATGTTTAAATGGGAAATCATGTGTATCCGTTTAACATAATCCTCCTCCAATGGAGCGATAGCATAAAAGATATCTTTGAGGACTGTGTCCAGGACAGTTTAATCAGGATTTTTTACTTCCATCAATAAAAATTTACATACCTGAACGGGGGAAAATTTTAATGGTAAAAAAATTCAAAAGATGACATGGACACATATATTTGCGAACAAAAATACAACATGACTCCAACAAACCAAAATGGTTGTTCAAGTTGGTCATTTGCTGCAGGGTCTAGACAAAATATACGTGTCTGAGATGCAAGAGACCAGTAACTGACAAGACTCATGGACAATAATCTTTACATCTTGATACATATCAACAAAAAATGCACCCAAAACAAATCAAAAGAGTCAAAATTGCAAACCCACATTCGTAAATTGAAGCATCCAAGACAATTAAGTTCACAAACATACAAAAAACCCTCGAACCCTGCAACAAATAAACATATCACAAGCTGGTTAGTACAATAACTAATTGACAATAATATTTATAACTTCATACACATCAATAAAAAATGCATCCAAACAAAGCTTATTGACAGAAAAATTACAAACTCACATTTATTATTGAAGCATCTAAAACAGCTGAATTCACAAACATATAACCAACAATTCACAACCAATCCTCGAACTTCGGAGGAAGTAAATATTTCACAAGCACACGATGATCAAAAAGTGCACAGTACTCAACTCATATTAACTCCCAGTAACTGAACAATAAAACCATTCATCATATCTTCACTATTTATGTCAACAAAAAAATGCATCCAAAACAAAGCTGATTGGCCACAAAATCATCCACCCATATTTGTAAATTGACACATCCAAAACAACCAAGTTCACAAGATACAGCCAACAATCAAGAACCAATGTCCGAACTTTCGAAGGACTAGGTATTCCCAATATAATGGCCAAAAGCACACATTGCTTAACTCTTATTTAGTCATTAACTCCCAGTAACTGACCGGTACAACTATTCATCATCATATGTAAATACACTAACAACAACAAAAGATGCATCTAAAACAAGACTAATTGACATAAAATTAAAAACCCATATGTGCAAATTGAAGCATTCATAACAACTAATTTCACAAGCGTACAACCTACAATTATGTTAAAAGAATAAAAAAGAAAGAAAGTAAAAGTAAAAAGTAAACACCACACAACATTGGACAAAGGAAACAATCAATCCACGCAAACATCGAGCTAGAACGCCGAATTCGAACACAAAATGATCAAATATGAAATCAAAGGAAGAGTGAATGGACACACCCCATTGTTGAAGGAGCCGAATCCACAAAGGGGAGGTTGGGGGGGGGGGGGGGGGGGG
>JAVDBV010083808.1:4571-23424 GCA_032619315.1 Piper longum | reverse complement strand
ATATACAATGGACAATGGGAATGTCAAGGGTTTTTTTTAAAAAAAATGGTTACACTTGTAATTTTATTGTATTTATTACAACTTGTTATGTACATTGGGAATGATTTGTCATAAAATATAGAGTATATGAAACGTTTTTTAATTTAAAAATAATAAACCGAGTCGAGTCGAGTCTATTCGAGTTACGAGTCGAGTCTGAGTCAAGTCGAGTCGATTCGGGTTCATTACAACTCGTGATCGACTCGTTTATCACCGTTCGGGTCGGGTCGAGTCGACTCGTTAAAACTCGCAAGTCAGCTCAATTCGTGAACAACCCTATCAACAAGTTAGTCACAATAGCTAAATAAGCTGCCATCCAAAATTGAGATACAAACCAGATTGAGATACAAAATGATCATATCATCCAAATATCCAAACAACTACACGTAATGGAATATCTCATCCAGGCTAAACCATTGTGAAGCTGTCCATAAATCAGTTGGTTTTGTTGGGGGATCAAGCACTAAAGCAAGGAATGCAAACCAGAAACAAAAGCTCCACTTTTTCAAATCAGTAAATGAGATTAGAAGGAACAGCATAAGCAATGCACTGTCCTCCTCTGCTCGCCCCGAGTGTATGTCATCCCAAACCTGAGGTTAGTAACCATTGATGGATATAGTCTATAACTATTAAAATCTAATACTTCTTCAAGGTACTTTGACATCAAATGGAAGCACACGAGATGTTCAATCAGTGTTTACACGAGATACTCAATCAGCGGAATTGCAGAGTTGGAGTAACAATTTATAGAAACAATCAACAAAATGGAGTAACAAATTGCAGAAACAATCAACCAAAGTAATCCTACAAATTTGCATAGCATACAATTTCTAATAAAAAATAGAACCTAAATATCAAAATTTACGAAAAAAAATTTGAAGCTAAATATCAAAATTTACAGAAAAAAAAATTTGCAGCTAAATATCAAAATTTACAAGCAATCGCTGTGACGAACAGGCTAGGTCGGTGGTGGCCGGGCGAGGTCGGAGGGCGGAGGCTAGGTAGGAGGGCAGAGGCGAGGTCAGCGGCGGACGGGCGTGGTCGGAGGGCGGAGGCGAGTTCAGAGACGGAGGTGAGGTCAGAGGGCAGAGGCGAGGTCAGAGACAAAGGCGAGGTCAGAGGGTGGAGGCGAGGTCGGCGGCAGCGGCAGAAGGAGCGTCGGGGTGATTTTAGGTTTTTTAAATATAAATTTCAATTTTACTTATGTTTAATTAATTTATTTAATATCATAACTAGGGTATTTTAGTAATTTTACCATAAAATCTAATTTTTCCTGCTTTACCCCCGATTCCGAACCGGTTTTGAATCGGTCAGAATCAGGGCGAATTAGCTGATTCCGAACCCAATTTAGCTCTGACCGATTCGACACTTAAATCAATTCGGATCACTCCAGAGACAATTTAAATCGACTAATTCTGAATGAAATTGGTGATTCTCACAACTATGGTGGAATCGAATCCCATTCAATGTAAAAATGATCGAAGGTTCTTGTTGGCGCTAGCTTATCTTCCCTTTCAAGGGATGGTACATGTTTTCCTAACAGCGAATAGTTGCCAGCTCTCAAAACTCCATCTTCATCATTCTATCATTTCCCTCACCAGACCGCAGATTTTAATCTTTATGGACTTGTTCATAGACGATTACTAGGTCGAATTTAATTTAATCCTCATATATCTGAAAGAGGATGATGAACAACGCCAGCAATTTTGATGCTGAAGTAAATGTGTATAGACGTTCCTGATACTCTCTCATAATTGTAGGAGGCCTTGTCCTCCTACAAGACGCAACAATTCGAGATAAGGTGACAAGACAAGCACTGACTTCATTTGGCAACTACATTATTGGATAAGCCTCTCCACACTATGATGAACAGTTGATAGAATTATGCACTTCAACAAACAGATAAGACGACGAGAATACAGGCAATGATAACCTACATATCTTAGCACTGCATTATTGAAGCTTTTGGACATGTAAAGCCGATCTTTATTGCTTGTTTAGTGTTTATATTTTTAAAGAGATTTGGATAAGGCCCATGACTCACCACCTTGCTGGAAATTGCACTCCACCGTACCAAGTACCAACTTCAACTCATATATTACAGTAAGTTGCAGGGTCACCGCGCTAGCAGTCTATGTTTAAAGTCCTACTACTTACATATGCATCATAGCAGGTGATAAAATAAAGTGGGAACTGTACAACTAATGGAGGAGAAAGCAAACAAAAAATTTGCAATACGAAAGACAAGATGGTTGGCTGCTCCATCTATGCATTTCTAAGATCAGAGAGGGAATAGGACCTTGAAGATCCAATTGTCTTAAATTTCTGGGAATGTAATTTCATGGGAATGGTCGGACGCAGTTGGTCCCTGCTTTCCTCCTCTTCTTCTTCCTCGCTGTCTTCACCTTCTTCATCTTCTTCTTCATTTCCTTCTTCTGTTTTTTCTAGTTCTGCGGGCAATTGAGGCATGGAAGCATTCAGAGAAGCCCCCCTCGACCAGCCTGACCTGCACGCCACAAGAATTCTTCTCCTCTTGTTGTAAGGATTCTCCAACTTGGCCAGTTCCTTAACTGATGTTTGGGATGCTACATCCGACAAACTGACAAAAGATTTCGACTTGCCCGAAAAGTAGCTAGACAATCCTCTCCTGCAAGTTGAAGAGAAAAAAAAACAACAACAACAGAGAATCAGTTGTTAGAACGGACAAGCAAAGATGCCTCGTTTCCTTGTAGATCAAGGTTACAAGAAACATAAGACACCATCTCATGCACAATGATGAATGATGTGGACTTAAGATGTAAATGAAAACATCAAAACTGGATAACATCTAGAACCAACAATTCATCAGAAAAACAGGATTTTGATCACTAATAAATTCTGTATTTCCACATCCTCTGATCTGCACCCACACCATAGTATAAGACTGCATCACCTTCACAATGCAGCAAATGACTATGATTGATAAGCCCAAGTTATCAAAAAAAATTTAGATAAGGAAAAAAAAAAACAGTTACCCACAAAATAAATCTAGTAAAGTCGGAGCGAAACCGACATTTTTTCTCTTCTAGCAAAAAAAAAAAAAAAAACATATACTCACTTGATAGGCAAGGACTCCTCCAACGCATTCAAGCAAGACAACCCGCTCTCCACCTCCTCCTCCCCATCATCCCCATCCTCCTCGGATCTAACCCGGCCAAACCCAATCGACGAGCTCTCCTCCGCCTCCAAACAAACCGGAGACAGCGAGAACCGAAGCCCACTCCCCTGCCCACCACCCCGGATCCCAACAGTAGCACCCCCAGCCGCCTCCCGGCTCCCCGCCACCAAGGACATTATGCTGGCTCTCGCAGGGGGATGGAGAGTAGCAAAGAGCGTACAGAGCAGCTAGCCTTGACCCATGCGGTTGGTGAGCGTTGTCATGGAGGGAGAGGGAGGGGTAGGTGGGTGGGAGAGGGTGAAGAAGAAGGGGAAGCGGTTGGAGGAGGAAGGGAAAGCATGGCCGCCAACGGGGGTAGACAGGTTTCGACACGTTCATGGCGTTTTTATATATGGAGTGAGGGTGACACGTGGAGGCGAAGACTCTGCCGCCAAGTCTTATCACCTCGCCACGTTCGTTACGTGAAATTTTGACTTTTCCTTTTTTTCAATTTTGTTAAATTATTTTGAATAAATTTAAGAAGAAAATAGTATTATTTTATAAAATTTACGATTTTCAGGAGTATCTATATTCAGAGAGTAATAAATTTTAAAAATATAACTTTATGATAAAGTCTTTAACCTTAATGCTCAATTTTGACTTGCTTTAAGATCCTTTTCAAAGTCATTTATTATCTGAAATTAAGAGTAAAGTTGTTATTTTTAAATTTATTTTCTTAAATTGTAAATATAGATAATAGTCCCTGAAATTATAATTTTTTTATAATGACATATTTTTTTGTAAAATTATTTTTTAATTAAAAATATTTTATTAAATTTACGAAAAAAATAAAATTTATAATTCTAAGAGACTACTATCCCTATTAAATATTTAAAGGAATATATTTAAAAATAAAACTATACGCTCAATTTTGAATTTGGATCAAAATGAATGAAAATAATTGGGATTTAGAAACGAACCAAAATTAAGGATTAAGGGTAAAGTTATCCCTTTAAAATTTATTACCCTCAAATTAAAAATATAGATATAGTCTCTTTTTTTAATTTCCCATTAATTATTTGCTGTAAAAATTAAAATTTTCTCATAATAATAACATTGAAAACGAGAGAAATTTAAGAAAAAAGGTATTATCATCTGAAATTTATAATTTTAGGCAACTATCATCTATATTTATCGTTTGAGGGTATTAAATTTAAAAAATATCACGTTACCCTTAACCGTCAATTTTGGTTTGCTTTTCTTGGATCCGACTAATGAAAATCATCTTGATTCAAAATTGAGAGTAAAGTTGTTATTTTTAAATTTATTTTATTTAAATTTTAGATATGTATAATAATCCCTTAAAATCTTGAGTTTTGGATAAAACACCATTTTTTTTAAGTTTCTCTTAAAAACAAAATAAAAAGCTGTTTTTGACGCTTAAAACTGTAGTTAGATTATTTAAATAAAATAAGGAAAAAGTCATGGGTGTATTTGATATTTACCTACTTGTAAAAAAAAAAAAAAGGAACTTTTATCATAGACGAAGACAAGCAACGCTTACCATCGCAAGGCCTTACTGGAAGCCGTTATATTTGGCTGAATTTTGTTTGGAGGTTGTGGGGTGTTTAATTGTTTCTTAATTTTCAACCTAATATTCGTTCAAGTAATATTCTTGCTATTATATATTGAGCTGTAAATTCATTTCAATATTATGCAAAATTTCTTCCAAATAAATAATTATCAAAATCGAATGCTTTTTCTACAAAATGTTTAGTAAACTTCCTTTTATTAATTGACGATTTGTAAAATTAGACGTCCAAAATTATTCAATATAAAATGGAGATTTATAGAAATCATAACTAGACTCAATAAAATGCACCACAAATAATTAACTACTCAACCAAGTAATTTTAGATTCCTTTTATATGACAAGAAATTTGGATTAGAATTATGATCTAAGCTTGGGCATTTTTATGACAGCCGCGCAATTCTTTGGAAGGCAATTTTTGTTGGTGAAGTTGATTGTGTGTCACGGGATTAAGTTGGCCTTTGCTCGGCTTCTTGACCTATGCTTCATTCCCAACAAAATATAAAATCAATCCAGCTCGTGAAGACAACCTTAATCCTCTTTGCATTGCATTACATATATCAATGAGATTGTTGTAATATGACAGTCGATATTGAGGTATTAACGAAAGGCCAAGATGTTGAACACTATTTTCTGCAAATAAATTGAGTGGGTTTGGTTGTGTCCTTATCTTTCAAACTATATCAGTTCTGTTTAGAATTGGGTTTGCTCATTCCAACATGCATCTTTTCTTATTTACTCCACTCCACCTTTATCGAAGTCGATAGGAAATGAGGAGTTTCAAACGATTACGGATTGAAAGCTCATCGAATGAGAATCTTGTACCAGTTGGTTGGGCGATAAATCAAGAATGAAGCTTGTTTCAATGTCTCTAGATGTTGGTGTTGCCTATGTTGTTTGAATGGACTTTTCAAGTAGCATGTCTCTCTCAAATTCAATATATTCATAGTTAGCGCTTATCCAAAGGCAAATGTCAAACATTTCCTCCTAAACTCCAAGCATGTCCTTCAAAGCACCCACACGGCACGTCGCACTAGTCCCGGCTACCTTTCACTTACCCATTTATCATTCTACCAATTACAACGTTGAATTTAAAAAGAAAAAAATAAATCAAGTAGATGTTCACGTATGCATTAGATTGGATTAGATGCATGTAAAAGCTTATACCTAGAGGACAAAAGAATATGTTGAAACTTGAACATTAGTGATCTCTCAAGAATCATGTGATCATTATTTTTATACCTTATAAGCAGATAATATGATCTTTGATTATCGCGCTTACCAACCTGCAAATTCAATGAAGATTAAAGAATATAAAAGGCACAAAGATTTTTTTTTTTTTAAACACTGAATGAAATGAACATGGGGATCGTGAAAAATGGCATTAGTATTTATTATCTGTATATATAATGGGCGTCAGTACATTGACGGCCAGCTAATAAAGCCGATTACTTTAATACTTGTTATTAGTTAACAAATTACATTAGCTCCATTTAAGAAAATGTAGAATGGCACACACAGTTCTGAATCATTTGTTTGTCAAGGGACTTCCAAGAATCATAATCGAACTAACAACTATCCAGACAAGAAAGACGGTATAATCTTGCAATAAGGTATATGCATCCACCATTTATAATTTATCTAAACGCAAGTGGGCACATCTTGCAATTAGGAGCAGACGGTATAATATCATGTAGAGAACACAATTCATGGATAAGTTGTTTGTAGCGTGTAAACAAATGAGTCCAACAGTGCCAAGAATGTGAAGTAGAACGGCACAGGGGCTAGAGCGCGACCAAGGAACAGCAAAACGTATCTTTCTAGCTGTCTGGTGAGGGAGCCCGAGAGCAAAAGACAAGGAGAAGCTTAGCTGTTATCGTCGTTCTTTCGTGACAACGGTCGTAATCCAGTTTGCAAAAGCGAATGACAAGAAGTGGAGAGCCCAGCCTTTTATGCAACCTTTTGATCACTTCTTTCATCAAGTTTTAGGCTTTGCACGCAGTCAGTCAGACTTGGGATGTGTAATCAATCACGTCTTCCCAACCGATAAGTTGATTCTTTGCTTCTTTGTTCTTGGGTGCTATCCATGGCCTGATTGAATTTTTATACCAGAAATGATTTTGTATTACGTTTTTATAAATAAATACTTTCTGAATTGAAAAATCAAGAAACAAATGAGGCTTATGTACACTAGTACAAGGCAAAAAACAAATTTGTAAGCAATTAATAGCTCGCGCAGGGACTATTAGGCAGTTATATTTCACAATAGTAAATCAGTGAGCCGAAGCTTGTCATTTGTGTCGAACTCTTATTCTCAGAAACTACAAAATGCTACAGCGTATTATAAAAAATGAACTTGTTCTAAGATAATTTATACACATAAATATCTCCTCTGTACAACTCATAAACAACTGTAAAATGTTATATGACCAATCTAACAAGGACAAAATTACGGTCCTTAGTAATGAGATGTTCTTCAAATCCGAGGACGATGGAATGGTGCATTAAACTAGTAATTGACATTATTTTCACTGGACACCCTTCTATCTTTCTCATGCAAAGTTCTCAAATGGCAATCTCCATCCCTCTGTTTTTTACTTCAGCATTGGAGTAGAATCAAGGAATTCACATAGATGAGCATCCGAACGTACAAACAGTTGAAGAAGGCCAAGCACTGATCAGGGGGAATAAAATACATCATCTAAGAGTTGAGGTAGAACGAAATTGGCTTTTCATGACGCCACTAAACTTCCCATTCGATGGCGACACTAAAGCACTTGGGTACTTAACTAATTTCTGCAGGAACAAAGTAGAAAGCATATTCTCCAAGCTTTGAGCAGTATACTTCACATATTTGCTTGCACTTGCATCTTGCTCGACCGAAGGACCGTAATTCTGCATATAAGTCCTAAAAACAGGCACAATCGTCTGAATTGCACGTTGACATGTTTTTTCTCTCAGATCCTTGTCTGTAACAACCCACTGAGATTGCTTCTTGTACATCTCGTCAAATGCTTCATTAAAGGCCTTTAGCCTCTTCTTCACCAAATCTCGAGCAGTTGCTCTCCAAGCCGAGAACATAAGCAGCCCTTCCCTGCTAAGTATGGGTGGAAGCTTCGCCCAGCTCTCTTTCAAGTACTGTGCTGCATAAAATTCTTTGGACCCTTCATGTTCCTTGAGCCAAGCATGCCCTAGGAGCTCACCAAGCTTTGTTCCCTTTAAATGCTTGTAAAAATGCCAATGGTTATTCATTAAAAAAAGTGCAGACAAAGCTTTGTCCTCATAAACCTTGGACCATACGTCCACATTAATTTCAACTGCTTTCATAATCTTCAGTATTTCATCAGTTAGGATCCTCTCTTGGAATTTCTCATGTCTCCAACTCCTATGGATGACAAGAACCCCAGTCAAAACAGGTTTGCAATCATCCCCGAGTAGACGATTGCCGTAATCGGTAATAAAGCTCACCAGCCTTGGAACAATTCCATCTACTGGTGGCGGTGTCTGCCTCTGCAATTCCACTTGGGCCAATAGCTCCCAAAATATCTCTGAAACTCCTTCAATCACAGCTTTTATAAGGTCTCTTGTCATATTCTGAATCTCAATACAAGCCTTCCCACCAAACAAGCGGTTAAAATCTAATCTAAGATCATTCAAAGAGGAAAATATGTCTAAAAGTTTTAAAAGTTTGATAGGATCCTTTTTACTCTCAGTGACAGTTTTCCCAAACTGAAGAAAAGATGTAATACCAGCCTGACAAGCAATCCTCGCAAAGTAATCCATCCACAAGTTGCTTCCCATCTTCTCAAATACGTCCTTGCACAGATTGTACTCAGCTTCAAACAAATGCTTCACAGCAAATTCCAAGTGCTTACACCATTGCTCTATATGACCTTCAATGCTCTGAACATCGCTAAAATCGGAAGCAGACAGATCAAGGTAATCCAAATTTAACGACGTCATCAAACTGGCCTTTATGTTTGATATTCGTACCTCAACATATATTGAGACGCACTTCTCAAAACAGCCATTGAGACTTAGTTTCTCCATTATCAACTGCAACTTTTTTATGACAGATACCGGCAGTAGGGAAGGAGCAATACAAGGTCGATCCATACCATCAGTAGACGATGACACCATGGGCAAAATGGAGCTATTTTCAGTGAGAAGCCGGCGAAGCTCAGCTTCCAACCTATCCAAAGCAGCCTTGAAAAGCCCTCCGTCCAAGCTTGCCCTATCCTCCCCAGCCTGCAATTCCCTAAGACCCTTTAAATCCTTCTTTAAACCATTCAAATACCGATCATCGGCAACAGAATTATCTTCCAAAAACTCTACAATGCCCTCCAACCACTCAATCGCCAAGCCGCAATTATCAGCCAGAAACTTCAATGCCTCCTCCAACTGCTCAAGCACGGCCAGATAACTCCCCAAATCATTCCCCGGCTCCGAAAGCAGTGAATTCTCAAGTCCGTGAACAGCATCAAACACCTTCAGAACAGCGGCGGCAGGGCCAACAGCTTCATCAATATGCCCTCCCACAGCAAGCAAGGCCTCCTTGTCGGCGCGTATAGGCCTCACCGATGCTTCCAAAGACGGCAACCGCTGGTAAATCTCGTCCAACCTCGGACTCGCTTGGTTCAAAGCAGAGCCGAGTGCTTTCGACTTCTCCAAGCTAGTTTTGAGCGACTTCCTAGCAGCTACTAGGTTCTCTATTCCCTCCATCTATATGATCAAAACCCACCACCCCAGCCGCCAAGACTCAATCTTTAGGCCAACAATCACTTCTAATCTTGGTCTGAGCACAAATCAAAACGTGTACAGACAACAAAACCAACAAAGTTTGAAGCTTTTTCGCAGTTTATACCAGTCTATACAGTGAGCTCATCTTATCCAGGTCTTATCGAAAAATACGTCAACAAGACGCCCATCGTTGTCTTGCCAATTCCCACCACCACCACACAAACTCGCCACTGATTGAAATCACAAAAAAGCAGGCCAAAAACCACCACAAGTGAACCAAATCAAGCACAAAAAAAAAAAAAAAAGAGCAGAGACTGCAGAAATCGGAACCCAGCACCAGAGCAAGTGTTAATGATCGATTACGAAGCGACTCACGATGGTATTTTGGTTGCAAGGATGCGAAAGACGCCGGCTTTCTCTCACCTAGACTCTCAATTGGATCGAAGTGGGGAGGAGGACAGGACGGGGAGGTAGACCAGCCGCCGAGTATCGCCGCCGACGGCTGCCAAAGTTGGTTTCGCCGGCGACTGCAAACAGAATGCTGGAAATGGTGAAAGGCGGTTTCCTCCTGACCTGTTTCCTCTGTTTTTTTAATGAACTAACTATGATTAGTTTAGTCTTAATTAGAAACTTTTTTCCTAGTCCTTAATTAAAGATTTAAATAAGAAGCCAATATTTTTAGTTTTTTGCTTTAGGAAAAATATTCTTAAATATTAAACAGCCTAATTAAAACTGCTCAAATTCATTTTCAAGAGAAATTAACTTTGGTCAACTTTGAAAAATCTTGCAGGTGCAAAAAAAAAAACATTTGTGTATTGTTAGTCCCCACCGACGATGACGATAAGAAAAGAGATTTTGGCAAAGATTAAAAAGAAAAAAGGTTTCAATAAAAGTAATATTTTGCCAGCAAAATGTTGACATTTATTGCGTGTGATATTTTGGTCTTTTTGAAAACATACCATCATTCATCATTTTTTTTATTAAGAAAAAGAAAACAGAGTAACATGATCAAGCTTAATTAGTGTATTGTGTTTGTGTGGCTTCTTTCTAAGATATTGGATGATTGAAAAAAAAAAATGAGAATGAGGCAGTCTAAATTCTGGATGCGAAGTGATCGGTACATGAGTGCACTCATTATTCTCTCTTCCAATCTAAAAACTTAAGACCTTTATCATGATTCCCGCCCGCGACAATTCACTCTGATAGAATAGAATGTGATACAGATTTAACAAGACGATCTACAGGTTTACAGATATCATCTTCTCTATTAGTTTTGGGGTTTAAGTTAGAAGTTTGTGTCGAAATATCACCTGTTCGTAACTTGATAGAAACGTTTGCCTCGAAGAAAAAAAAACTTGTAAGAAGCCTTCGCGTACAAAACCACGGCGTAGGGAGAGAGTTTGGACGGTGCGTTTGCAACTAAACGACGGGCAACATGGAATGGAAGTGGCCATGGTTTTACGCCCTTCTAATGGTTTTCATTGTTGAGTTGTCATCCCACCTGGGACGAATGTAGGACATGAGGGACTAGGAAGCAGATGCTGTCTAAGTCCACCTAAATTTTTTTAGAACGACGAAGTTCTATAGGAAGAACATATATGCGAAGAATTCCATCGAATCATTCATACCCATAATTGCCATATTTTCCCGACCTAAATTATTAACGTTCTAAGTTTGCGATAACTTGTACATTTAAACAATACAACTAAATCCGATCGAAACTGAAAGCAGAACATGGATGGGAGTTACAGAGAAAGCACAGAAAGGGTATGGATGGGACGAAGAACAGGGCGGCGTCATAGCTCTTGTTTAACGACGAAGTAAAATGGGGAGGAGGAAGGCCTCTAAGTATAGTTTGACACCAAGTTGTGTTTGTTGAGTAATGATTTTTGCAGACGTCTTTTGTCACCGCACTTGCATGAATGGCACGCAGACAGTTTTTGGGCCGGTGAGAAGGACGGCGGGAAGGAAAATGTTAACGGCGTTACAATAATTTAACGCGCCTCTGAGTTGCTCACCTCTCGCAAACTCCCCTTTTCAATTCTCCCCGCCACCATTTCTTCTCCGCTAAGCTGCCTTTGTCAGCAATTAGGTTGTCGTCAGATCTCTGTGCTTATAGAGGTCTTGATTGTGAGTTTAGTTTGACGTTGATGGTGTTTTTTAAGACCCTTGCAAGAGATGGAAAAGAATTTTCTCCCGTTGATAGTATTGCAGGTACAACCCACTCTCTTCATATAAATAATAATTTAAAACCAAATTATTATTTAAATAACAAATAAATAAAATAAGAATATATCACGAGTGCAGCGCAAAATAAAATATAAATGTATCAATTGGGATCAATGATTCAATATCAACAATATATATATATTAATAATAAGTTCATAATCATAAATAATATATCCTTATCTAATGTACCAAATCATCAAAGAGGCCCACTTTTTTTATATTAAACATGACAAACTACTAATGTAAATAATAAAAATAAACTCTAATAGCTGATTTCTTCATCCTTTCACTACTTGCAAACAATATGCATTATTCTCTCAATACCAAAATAAGTGTTTAATTTCTACTTATATATGTAGTAATTAATAATATATATATATATATATATATATATATATTAAAACATTTGTAAAGCTCGACGTAAACTAATCGACTTCAAATACTAATAATATAATAATATCTTAAGAAAATAATTTACTTGAAGACGTAAAACCAATAATGGCGGACATGCCCAATGAATAGTAAAATAATCATAAAATACTCACTCTTACTTCAAATAACAAAAGTGTTACAAAAGTATTTTATGAGGGGATAGTTTGCTTCAACCTGATTGAGTCTTACTATCATATTGACCGTAAGGCCTCACAACAAATTATTACTCATATCTTAAATCGTTGTAAATATCAACGACATAGATAATTCAAGTATCTTGTCATTAGATATATCATGCATCATTCAATTAATCTAATATTAACTTATACTTTTAGAACTGATTTGTAAAAATGAATTCTTACACATCTCTGGCACTTAATTTCCTTCGTCTACTTAATCTGCAAGTTGATTTCTAGACATAAGATCTTACATATCATCAACCATTAGAGTTAAAATTACTTAATTCACATTATACACTGATTTTTAGAGACTAGTTTCTCTATGCCCCATCCATTCACAAACAAGTATAAAAAAATTAATTTATTAAATTACATTTCATATGTGTCATCCATTGATCCTCACTAGCGATTATATAAATTCGCATCAAAACTATTAAGATAATCCAACTAGCTAATTACACCACCTATAATTAACCTCGCCACATTACAATCATAAATGTTGTGTGTACAATGGCTGTCTAGCTCAAGCATTGACCTAAAATGGATGTCCGATGTTTTATCAGTAAAATTTAATCGATCACAATTTATTTATAATTAAATCTTAGCCCCCACAATTAGTGGAACTTCATAATTTTTGAAAATATATAAAAACATAATAGTTTTACTTTTCATTTCAACATCTATTTTGTTTAGCCATATTAAGGTTATTCTACATGTCCTACATTGAATCACGATTCGGTTAATCAATTCATTATCCAAAAACTTTGAAGGAATCTTAAAGGTTTTTAAACTGCGTCTAAATATATATAGAACGTTGTCTTGCATAGCTCCTAGATATTTCAACAACATGTCCTCATGATCTGAGTAATGAAATAATATTACACATTACACTACTCGGACTAATCTATATGTATGTATATGCATGATATGTCATAAATATACATCTATCATTCAACCATGATAATTTATTTATTAATCATACCTAATCACATTATGACATCATTAATAATATTAAATAATCTCAACTAATGTATTAACCATCATTAAATAATAATTAAGAATAAAAATAACAAATTTCTAGGTTCGAGCATTCAGGCACTCTGAATCAAAACGTTAAGGAGTCCTACTATTAAGTTTCGCAGCAAGAACGCCTTGATGTTTTGCACCCAAATGTTGAGGCACTTTCTCATTTTTTTTTCACAACGACAAAGTTTAGGCGCTTTATATCAAAACATTTAGGGGTTTTGCAATTTTTTTCTCTTCAAAATTCTGATAATTTTTTCGACATTTGTTCAAGGCTTAAACAATGTCTAAAATTCATGACATCTTAACCATAGCCTCTTAACACCCTAATTAACATTCCACTAATAAGATTTTAAATTTGGAATCTATATCTTAACTTGCCATTAAAGCTATCAACAATAGTACCTCTCCTATTATGGCTATGTTTTTCCCAGGATCATGTCAAATTATTTCAAAATTAACTAAAATTTTATATAATCTATATTTATATCATTACTAAGATTTTAGGATAATTGTTGACCGAAAAAGATAGGACCTTGGCTAATTTCACATAGGGGTGAACATAAATTGATGAAAACTAAAAATTGGATCAAACCAAATCCTAATATGAAATTCGGCTTGCTTATGAAATAGTTCGATTTTGTTGCTCATAGAGAAATTGGGTCCCATATTGACATTTTAATTCGGAATCGAATTGAGAAATAGCCTTTTTTTTAAAAAAGCTATGAAATATATATACTTCACATTAATCATCATAATAGTTTAATACTTTTATGATGAATTTTATTTTTTTAACATGATATTTATTTAAAATGACTTATTAAATGATTGTGTTTGCTAAAATAATAATATATTTTTTAGTAAATAATTAAAAAAATTAATTTTTTATAACTTACTATTTAATACAGTTGGTTGGTTACCGAATTGACCTATGAGATCTCTCAACTCAGTCTCACATCTAATTTATTGGGATACATTTAATACTTATTGAGAAAAGATTCTATTTATAAGTGGTAATGGACTATAAATCTTTAACTTGGGTTAACCACTTAAAAAAAATAACTTAGGCCTAATACGTTATAATTTGGGCAGGGTCATTACAAATAGTATCAGAGCTACTTAGTTCTATGTTAGATGGTAAGTTGGACTACACACGTTGGCTAAGCTCTCAGTCACGGGTCATTAAAAGTCATGGGTCATAGACCATGAAAGGTCGTGGGTTGAGGTTAGTAACGGGCTAAGTTTAGGTATTTAAGAGACAAAATTTCCTAAGGTTGGTGGATTGTGAGATCCCTCAACTTAAATCCCACATCTAATATCTACTCGGAGAAAATAATATTTATAAATGGGAATGAATTATATATCTTTAACTTGGGGTAACTATTCTAAATAAATGAATTAAGCCCGTTACGTTGCACTTTAGGGTGGTCGTTACAAATGGTATCTGAGCAACTTGGCTTCGTGTTAGAGTGGGCTAGATTACGGACGTTGGCTAGACTCTCGGTCACGGACCATGGAAGGTCATAGGTCACGGGCCATGAATGTTGTGGGTTATGGGTCATGGAAGGTCGTGGTTGGGGATAGCAACGGGCCAAGTATAAGGAAATTTTCTAAGGTGGGTGGATTGTGAGATCCCTCAACTTAGTCTCACATCTAATATATACTAAGAGAAAATCTTGTTTATAAGTGAGAATGAACTATAACCTTTTTAACTTGGGTTAATTATTTTAAAAAAATGACTTGGGCACATTAGTTGCACTTTGGGCCGAGTTGTTATAAAACTAATATATTTTGGTGTAATTCGGTTCGATTTCGGTTACAAAATTCTGTCACCAAAAGTAATTTAGTTAATTTTGTTTGGTAGGTACCAAATGCTCATATGTAATTGTTTGGCGCAGGATCGTCCGCCCCCGCGGACCGCAATTCTTGTGATTCGATCCGAGTTTCAAATCGGTGGGACAGAGGTGCCCTTACCGCGCAAAGAGATAGTGCGATAATGCAAATGATATCACAAGCACTAAAATCACACACATAAAATTTTTATGTGGTTTCTTAAGGTTCAACTTGAATCCCTAAGTTAGTCCACAGTGAGATTAACACTCACAATTCATTATTTTTCCTATGATTTTACAAGTTATACAAAACAGTAAATTTTTGCCACCTTTAAATCAATTTGCATGAGATCTTTGACTCCAATATCATGGTTTGTCCCTTTCTAGTCTTCACATCCTCAAAACAACCCCATCACTGAGTCTAGAGAGTCAAAAAATGGTGGGGTAGAAAATTACGCCTCAATCCGAGGTGTAGAAAGCCTTTAAATTATTTCTGGATTTTAATAGACTGAACCGGACCGCTTCAGGTTGGTTCAAACCAAATAAATGCTAGACCGGACAGGATGGCGCACTCAGGCTCTCTTTTCCTTCTGCGTGCGCCGGTCAGGTGGTGGTGCACGATGCGCCGACCCGAAATCGGGTCGCAAACGGGTTGTGGACACGATCACAGTCTAGATCTGTTCCCGAGTCCACGGGTAAATGACTAGTCATGGATCTGTCGAGCTGGCAGACGCGGACAGAAGTAAACGGACACGACTTTGGCGTGACGTGGCGGCGTTTTTGGGGACTCCGGCGGTGGACTTTCTGGCGTCGGATGGTGGTGGAGACCACCCAGAACTGTAGATCTTAGAAGGGCAAAGGCCGTGGCTGTGGTCTGACGTTTAGAGGCGGCTTCCATCAGTTGGTTGGAGGCCGGAAAGTTAGGCACTTTTCTTTACTTTTATGCTACGATGCTCCGATCAGTCAATTTTCGATTTTTTTCCGTCGATCTCAGCGACGAACTCCGGTGTATCTCGGTTTGGGTTTGTATATGACTTCTCATAATTTACTTTTATCACCGCTTTCTTTCCGGGAACGACCGGCTCTGGTCGGAAAATAGCTGCGAAGATCCGCCTTCGCGATTGTTTCTGCTCTATTTTTTCTTCTTCCCTGATCAGAAGCCGCTTTTCTTGGATTTTTTCCAAAGACTGAAATGGCGAACTCCGGCGAAACTCACTTTTTATTTGTAGACCACTCCTCACTATTCACTTTTCACCTCACGGTAGCTCTGGAAACAACCAACACTGATCAAAAAATAATCCACGAAATCGGTCTTTCACTACTCTGTTTACTGTCTTTTCCCTTGTCTAATGGGTCACTTTCCGAATTTTTTTCGGTGACGAAGACTCCGAACTCCGGTACAACTACGCCCATATTGAAGCTTGTATTTCTTAATTCATTCTTCACACCAACGAAAAGCCGGGAACTACCGGCGTTGGTCAGAAAATAATCCACCAAGTCCGCTGTTTGCTTCTGTTTGCTTCTGTTTCCTGCTGTTTCTGATCAGATGGGCTGTTTTCCGAATTTTCTTCGGCGACTACAGTGACGAACCTTGGTGAAACTCAATTTGGGTTTCGAGACCACTCCTCCTTCTTCACGTTGGTCACTGTCTTAGAGCCGGGAACGACTGGCGTTGGTCGGAAATTCTCTGCGAATCCTAATCTCTGTTGCTATTTTTTGCTCCTGTCCGTGATCAGATGGGCTACTTTTCGAATTTTCTCCGGCGGCTACAGCAATGGAATCCGGCAGGAATCAATTCAGACTTGTAGAAAACCTTGCTAAATTTACTTTCGTCACCGTTTTTGAGCCGGAAACGACCAACTTTGCTTGGAAAATAATCCATAAAATCCGTTGTTTGCTGCCGTTTCCACTATGTTTCCTTGTCTGATGGGTCACTTTCCGAATTTTTTCCGGTGACGACGACTCCAAACTCCGTCGAGGACCACTTTGGCTTTGTAGAACACTTCTCACTCTTCACTTTGGTTACGAATTATGGGGCCGGGAACAATCTCCTCTTGTCAAAAAATCGCTACAAAAATCTACCTTCGCGTCTATTTTCTGCTTTATGATGCTCTGTTTTTCGTCTTCTCCCTTATCTGATCAGCAGTTTACTGGCAAAATTCCGGCGGTGATTGGAGTCTCCGGACGCAAGGATGGTAGGATTGTGTCGGGTACACTTCAAGCTCCACAACTGTGGTCTTGGACTGGTCCGATACGGCCAATGTTGCCGAGAAAAGTCATCGGAAAACTGGACGCTGAACCTGCAAAAACAGAAACTGTCTTCTTCTTCGTTGCCAGCGGGTTGCAGCACTGATTTGGCCGGCGGCTTGGCTTTGATAGAGGAAATGGAACACTGGGAATGGAGAGGGGTGTTGGACGGACACCACCGTTGAGGACTCTACTCCACTGTTATGCTACTCCGACCAATTTGCTTCTCTTCCTATCATGAATTTCTGGCAACCAGCAGTACTTCAAGGACTATTGGTTTGTTCCTAGGCGAGCTCCGGCGATGGGGAAACTCTTGATGGCAGTGACTCCTTGGTTGCTCAAAATAGATGTATGTGTCCTCCTTCTCAAGGCTTTATTTTGCTTTCTTCTTTGTTGTAATACTGGCAGGCATGGCAGCAACTTCAGCAATGTGTCTCCCTTTCTTTCAGCAATGGCGATGCGTCTAGCCGAGTGCAGTAGCAAGCCAAGCTAGTACGACGACAAAACGACTACAACAACAGTAAGTGTCCACCAAGTTGCACGCCAGGGCAGCGATTGGAGGCGTTGGTGTCTCTTTTCCTCTTTGAAAATTTCTTACCCTGCTTTATTATGCCAAAGAGAAATGAAGAAAACTTCACCTTTCGGATCAATCGATTGCAGTGGGCTCCAATGCTTCGACTCTCAGCAACAGGGTAGCGTGGGATTCATGGCTTCAAATTTTGGTGATGAATAACAATGGTGATCAGATGATGCTTGGGGCAATTCAAGCTATGTGGGTAGGCTAGGGAGTCAACTGAGATGGATCTCTAGTGAGGGACTCTCCCCCTTCTCTTTTCTGCATCTTCTGGATCTTTTCTTAAATTCAATGAGCCCCCCCTTTGAGTACGTCAGGCTTTATCTTTTATAGAGTTTTCTATGCTTCTTCTGTTCCGTGATTACGGTCGTGTCATCATCACCCGTCTTTATTTCCCTCAAAAATTCCCTCCGGTAGTTTTTGGACCGTCAGGACTTATTCTCCGAAACATAGAAATTATGCAAGCGGATAAATACAAATCTCTGCAATTATCCAAATAAATAAAAATTCTAAAATTAGTCATGTAACCAGATAAATACAAATTTAAAAACTATCTACGTGACCGAATAAATCTGTCCAAATAGTAATTTCAGCGTATTCTTGTCTTTCAAGACCAACTTTTGGT
This sequence comes from Piper longum, assembly GCA_032619315.1. Taxonomy (NCBI): domain Eukaryota; kingdom Viridiplantae; phylum Streptophyta; class Magnoliopsida; order Piperales; family Piperaceae; genus Piper; species Piper longum. The sequence continues at coordinate 4,777 of JAVDBV010083808.1, read as the reverse complement.
ACCAAAATCCGGTCACCAAAAGTAATTTGGATAATTTTGTGTGGTCGGTACCAAATGCTCGTATGTAATTTCAATGTATTATTGTCTTTCAAGAACAACTTTCATAGAAATGATATAACACATTAATCAAACATCGATATTCGATTATATGTTTAATCTTAAAGTGTCTCCATATTGTGTTCATGATCTCAATAATGATGTACATA
>JAVDBV010083797.1:0-22990 GCA_032619315.1 Piper longum | reverse complement strand
CTTTAACCATCTTCATACGTTGAAGGGAAATCAAAATGCAAGAATACTACTCTCTCTTCAACCTCTCATGGCCTTCTCTTGTTCTTCTCTTTCTCCCCTTCTCGGTGCTCGCGATGATACAGTTTATAACCCATTACAAGACCAAAGGCAGTAGCTCATTGAAACTTCCTCCAGGCCCTGGCCCCTTACCCATCATCGGAGATCTGCACCGTCTCGGCCGCCATCCCTACCGGGCATTGCAAAAAATGTCTTCCAAGTATGATGACATCATTTATCTCAAGCTGGGGCATGTGCCGACGATCGTCTTCTCCTCTCGCGAGCTGGCCGAGACGATCGCGAAGACCCATGATCTTGATTTCTGCAGTCGGCCTCGAAGAAAAGCCTTCAAGAAGTTCACCTACAACTTTCTCGACGTTGCCTTTTCTCCCTACAGCGACAACTGGAGGGATCTCCGTCGTCTCTACATCGTGGAGGTTCTCTCCGTCAAGAGATTGGAAATGAGTCAATCCATTCGGGAAGAGAAGGTTGCCGAAGTGATGAGTCAGATTGCGGAGCATGCCTCGGCCAATCCCGGGCAGAGCATTGATCTTAGGGGCACGATGGCCGTTTTTGTTCAAAAAGTTATTTCTAGGATCCTTCTTGGCAGAAGTTACGGTGCCAGTGTGAAGGAGAGAGAGAGTATGATCCGTGCATTACAAGAACAAAATGCATTGATGGGGCACTTTTGTGTGGCCGATTATTTCCCATGGGCGAGGTGGGTTGATGTCCTGAGCGGCTATGACAGAAAAATCGAGAAGACTTTCACCTGTCTGGATGAGCATCTGGACAAGATTATAAACGAGCGTATTGCCGATCGAACAGCACAGGAAGAGCTGGGGGAGGATAAGGAAGATTTCGTAGATTTGTTGCTTCGATTGGAGAAGAGTGGTTCTATCACGAGGGATCATGTCAAGGCCAATATCTCGGTAAACTTCCCTTTTCAAATGTCAAATATGCATGTAACTAAATGCTAAATGCAACGACAGGGAATTAATCACTCGACTTATTTTGACGTTTCAGATCTTGTTCCTTGCAGCAGTTGACACCAACTTCACCACCATAACTTGGGCAATGTGCGAGCTACTGAGAAACAAACGAGCAATGGTCAGGGCACGAGAAGAAGTCAGGCAGGTATGTGGGAGCAAAGGCAAAGTAGAAGAAACCGACGTGAGAGAGAAGCTCGTTTATATCAAAGCAATAGTAAAAGAAACACTAAGATTACATATCCCTGTTCCACTTCTTCTCCCTCGGAAATCAATGCGCCAAACCAAAATCAATGGGTACGACATTCCTGAGAAATCACAAATCTTAATCAACGTGTTCTCCATTTCTCGTGATCCTAGATACTGGGAAGACCCACTTGAGTTCCGACCGGAAAGGTTTTTGAACACCACCGTTGACTACCGAGGACAGCATTTTGAGTACCTTCCATTCGGTGCTGGCCGGAGGATTTGCCCAGGAATGCAGTATGGAACGACCCTGGTGAGCCTGACCGTTGCTAATCTCTTGTACGCCTTTGATTGGGAGCTTCCCGTGGGCATGGTGGCTGGTGATATCGACATGTCTGAGAATAACGGTATCGTTGTGAACAAAAATATGCCACTCTTTGTTGTCCCCAAAATTGCAGCTCCTTGATCAGTCACTGCCTTATTTGATCTTTTTAACGTTTGTAACCATGTTTTTATTAAAATAAAAATCCTGCACAGCAGCAGATTATAGTAAAAGTGATTATCTATTTTAGTAATAAAAACTTATAAGTGTGTATGCATGCATGCCTATATTTGTTCATATTTGTTTTAGGTAGGTGAGTTAGTCATCACAAAATTCACCCCCTCATTAGTTTTTCTTTACCCTTTTGTTCTAATTAGAAAATCAATTTTAATTTTGAAAATTTAGTTCTTAGTTAACATCACCCTATAGAAATATAACGTAAACTTGGAACTAAAATTTTTAAACATGGATCAATACATTGCGCCAAGGCGCAAGCCTTTTCGTAGATTCTTCACTGCATTCACGCCAAGGCACAAGACTTCTATAATTTCGCTTCATTTATAAACTTTCACACCAAGGAGTAAATTGATATGCGCCAACGCAAATATACATTAAGAATTTACTCCTTTTCCCACGCCTTCACCGAAACAAAGCTGTACTAAGGCGTGAACCATCTGTAATCTGAAGGTAATTTTTCCCAATTTTGATCTCTTTTCCTTCGAAACTTCATTCCAATACTCAAACCTGCAAAATGATACCCAGAGTATACATTTAAAACAAATATCGGCAAAAAAACACAATGACTTCATAACTTTATTATAATACCTAAACTACCCCTAAATCACCTAAAAACCACCATAGAATACTCAAACCCAACAAAAGAATTCAGTTAGAATGCAAAATTATAACTCTTTACAGAGTTATCATACAAAAAATATATTAACTCATAGTTTACCATGTCAACGATATTGTCGTGAAACTCTTGGTAAATCAATCCATGATCTATCATGTATCATCCGCAAAAATTAATATAAATCAACATACGCGGTGATTATGAAGAAGTTCTAATGATATTGTGGACGAGATTCAAGTTTTGGAGAATATGTCTCAGCAATAGAGTTCGGAAGATGTGTAGATTACTCGATCAGCTACCTATCAAACTAGGGCCCAAAAAAGTTAGAAAATGGGTGATTGGATAGCATGTAGAAGATCTATCGATTACCGAACACTAGAAATTAAGGTTTCCATGGGAGTAATTATTAATCGGGGGGAGCTTGGATTTGGACATGGGCATGAACAACATCACTCAAGGAGATTGGAAAGGCTTTGTATGGTTATGAAAGTGTGCAATTTAGAAGCTCTCAAATTGACTGACAGATGCATTCGACAGCCGACATTGTGAGGAATAAAATGTGTTCGTTGGTCGGACTCGGTTGACCGGAACAAAAGCCAACTTTTGCTTTTTAGATCAATGGTGGAAATTAGCAACCGTTGCTATAAATAGAGGATTGCGAATGAGGTTGATGAAGCATTGAGGCATCCAGATCAAGTAGTGCAACAAGATTAAAGAGGATATTCAAAGTGTGGTAGAGTAGAGATAGGCCATTGTGTAAAGGCCATTTTGAGTGTTTGTAAGAAGATCAAAGGTATGATCTGTTGTGAGGAAAATCTTATAAACACCTAGGGTGTTTGGAGTGTGAGAGAGCCTTCACTGCTTAGTGTGGATTGTGTAGGAAAATCTAACGTCGGTTGGATTTACTCCAAGGTGTTGGAGTTATGGTCCTAGGTGTATAAGTGATGTTAGTTGTTTTAAGCATGGTGGAAAGAAGTTATAAGAAACTAATGTGCTTGTTACTTCGACTCGATGGAAAGAGCTTGTAGAAGAACAAGTGGTTGATTGTAAATGTATAAGTATTTGTTATAGTGAAACTAAAAGACCTACCCAACCGAATGACTCATGGGTTATGAGAGAGTAGGAGTTTTTTAAACGTCTTTAAAAACTCATTTTGTCTCTATTGTTTGATTTCTTTTCCCTACACTCTTTATTTTGCCTTGTTTATTATATTTTGACATATTGCCGAATTGATAAGCATCTAAGGTATATGTTTAATTGTCTCACACAAAACCCTTTTGTTTGACAAGTTTGCTTTAAGGATTTGTGTGAGATATTCTCTTCAAACTCATTTACTTACATGGTTTGATCAAATTTGTGAACGCTTGAGAAAGTTTTTTGATAGAATTCAGCATTATCAATTATTTCTCATTATATGTTTGATGAAATTCCACACTAAATAACTTGAATAGTTATTACAATTTAGGATACATGGGCATACTAATTTGTGTGTAAGTAGTGTTTCGTTTAGTCACTGTCCGTACCAGGACCCTATAAGTGTTCTAAGAGCTTTGGTTAGGCAAAGACAAGTTTCAACTAAGCTTTTGATTGTCTTTGGCAAGTGAACAATGGACGAAATGATAAAGGCTTTGGAAGGGCAATCAACCACAAGACCTTCATTCTTCTATAGTTTCAACTATGCTTATTGGAAAATAAGAAATAAGGATCTTCCTTACCTCTTATGATTTTGATCTTTGGCAAATTATCTTATATGCCTCCGAAAGACATGTTTGGGATGATAAGGCCAAGATGGCAATGAATGCCTTGTTTCGTGCTCTTAGTGAAATCGAGTACACAAAGGTTTCAAGGTGTCTCATGGCTCAAGTGATTTCACAACTCATTGAAGTTACAAATGATGGGACATCACATGTGAAAGAGTTCAAGATTAACATCCTCACCTCTCAATAAGAAGCATTTAAAATGGAAGAATGAGAGACCATCAAAATCATGTATAGCAAGTTCAACGATATCATTGTGGACCTAAAAAATCTTGGGAAGAAATTGGAGTCAAATTAGCTTAATGGGAAGTGTTGGCACCTCTACCTATTGAATCAAGACTTAAGTTATCGGTTATAGAAAAAGTAAAAAATTTGAAGACCAACAGCATGGTGGAATTAATTGTATTACTCATCACACACAAGCACACATTAGAAAGATACAAGAAGAAAAGGGAGACAACCAAGAAAAAGGACTTGGCTTTTCAAACACTTTTGGATTGTGGAAATAATGTTGATGAAGAAGGTTATATGGCTTTGATAGGAAATTCAAGGAATTCATAAGAGAAAGGCTATGTCATCGAAGGAGTTTGATAAAAAGGAAAAAGAAGAGAAGAGAAGCAAGGTGCAATGCTATGAGTGCAAGGAATATGGACACATGAAGTATGATAGTCTGAATAAGGGGAAGGACAAAAAGAAAAAAGCTGTCAAAGGAAATAAAGTGTTCAAAGCTAACATTGACAGTGACTATAAAATCTGTGACTCGAGTCAGAATTTTATATTAGCAAACCAGTCGGCTTAGTCGTCAGTTCAAGTCGAGTCAAATTCATGACACGTATGTTGAGCCGATGTCAGCCGTGCATTATGAGCAATGAGGGTCAAGTGTACCCAAGTATATAATAATAAAGTTAGAAAATTGATAAGAAATGAGTTATCAGAGTTTATGACAGTATGCCAGTTATTTTGTTTAAGTATTTGATCGTAGAATTATTTATAGGCTGAATAACGCATTATGACATGTTATATAGAATTTTGGGTGGGCTATTAGTTATAGAACATGTCATTTTAATGTTATTGAGTGTATTATATTTTAAGGTATTTTTTTATATATATTTTTGGATGTTTTTAAATTTATTAGGAGTTAGTTATTATTTTTTACTTAAGTGAGAGTCGAGTCAAATTTTGATTACAAAATCCCCAGCCAACCCTTCACCCCGACGTCTTCCCTTCTCTCCCCGATCACCGCCCAATACGGCCTCTAGACGCTCCACCGCCGCCAATAAACGCCGCTTAGCCCGTCAGAGTGCCACCGAGTAGCCCCTCCACCATCCTGATCACTGCCTAGCCTCCAAGATGCTCCAATGCCATGCCCCGCGTCACGCTGCTCCACCGCCGCCATGTCACCGTTGCCTTCCCCTTCGACCTAAACTCCCTTCCCCCTCTCTGTGCGTCACCACCAAACCGGCAAAGGGCCGATCGGACAAGCCGGCCAACCCTGACTATCCCATGGCTACCACTGGCAACCATTGCCACAAATGTCACCCTTTCCACCACCGTAGTCAAGTGCCCACCCACAACCAGACCACCTTGCCGAAAAAGTTATTGAAAAACTGCCGAAAAATCGTCATAAAACCCCTTTGTTGAAATTGGTCCAAAATAGCTGAATTTTTGCCAGATTCCTTGAGCCAAACCCGATCGAACTTTAGACACCGCCAGGTGCCGAATTCGAGTCCATACCATCGACAAACCCTAATCATCACCGATTGACGACGATGCAATGTATAATTACTTTCGATCTAATTAATTAAAATAGATAATTATTAGCATAACAATTAGGATTTGATTGATTGACATAGTAAAATATTTTTATTGTAAATAAAAATAAATTAGTGTGATTTGAATGATATAAAAAAATGCTAATGAACTGATTAGGTAAATTAAGTAAATTTTCTAATTAACTATAACATAATTTGGACAATCATGATGTGGATTGATGTGAGTGATTGGATATGAGTGTATTATTTAGGATGTGTGAATGCATTATTTGGGATAGTGGGTATTAGCTTTTAGATTTGACGTGCATGTACGGAGTAAGAACTCGCCGCCTAGGACTCACTTCTGGTTTGATACACTCACTCAATTGTGTTTTGATTTAACGAGTGGATGAGCCGAATGGTGGATTTATCGTATCCCATTCGACACGGGCCATTTAGTCGGACGAATTTCTGAATTAATAACCCTTGAGGATTAAATCCCTAGAGTTTATTTTAGAAAACTCAAATCTAGATCATGATGCCTTCAGGCCTTCTATATTGTAAGCCCTACCCAGACATATGTATATATAGTTTTCTCGATTTTTCGGTGACATGTGAGACAAAGAAAAGTCGACTCACAGGCACCGCAAGTAGTTGTGCGGGCCAGTTAAAACAGGCTCTAGATTGGTGAGCAGGCTGTTACATTCCTAAGGGATCCTAATAACTCCACCTTTTGAGTTCCTCAAACCAGGTGAACTGTGGAGGATTACGAATACTGTAGTACAACGCATGTCTAAACTTGTGGATTCAATGAGAACTGAAGCCGCCTACTTGAGAGTACTCAACCTCTTTGCTCAGGGCCAAAAGTTATATGGAGGATATAGAGGGCTTTAGAATAATTGATTTTTTTGAATGTGGGATAGTTTGAAAACGCGAAGGCATCAACTAGTCAGAATGGGACGTTGTCAAACCGAGGCTGAGGCTCCTGATTGGTACCCTATGAGAATTTTAATGCAGAAGTATATGATTGATTTCATTTAACGGAAGAGTTAGCTCTCCTATGACAATTTGATTATTAGTTATTTTTGGACTAGTAATACTCATTAATGACACTTTCGTATTATATATGCAGTTGAAAACCTGAATGACTGAGCATTATCGGGACCATGAAGGTGCAGTGATGCAATATGCACACATGTACCTGCTGAATGGAATAGAAATTGTGTTGTGATAAATTGCTATGAATTATGATGGATAGAATCCTATAATGTTTTATTGCAGGAATGTTGTGAGAAAATCATTAAATATTTTGCGTGTGATTATTATTGTCATTAAACTGAACAGGCTGAGCAATGGAGTCAAGACATGGCTCAGAAAAAAATGAAAATGATTATAATGTGAATATTGTGTGAAAGTACAACGTTTCGGGCATTATTTTACTTTTTTATCAATTATATATATATATATATATATATATATATTTATATATATAATATTAGTTGTTGACAAGGTAGTCCCTATTGCACTTTTAAGGGAGACTCTATCCGTTTTGTTTTAAAAATTTTATTTTTTTAAACTTTTAATGAGTTTGCTTGTTTTGAATATAAATTGCATATCATAGCATTTTTATAAAACATCGTTAGAACCTAAACATCTCATCCATGTATTGAATGTTTGCATCACCATCTTGAGACATTGAGGGTAGATCCGGGCCGGCTTGACAAAAGTAGATTAACGAACGGTTCAATCATCAATAGCATGTCCGGTTTGGTTCAGGGGTGAACCGAATTGGGGTGTTATAGGGATCATGAGGACAAAGAAATTGAACAAACATTTAGTGAATTTTGTTTCCTTACTATTGAAGAAGAAGAAGATGAAAACAATGATAATCTTCGACAAGCCTTTTAAGTCCTCTATAAGGATTCAATCATGTTGGCCAATAAGAATAAGAAACTAAAAAACATGATGGAAACCATGCAAAGGAAAACAAGGAACTAAGAAATAAAGTGACTAACATGGAAAGGGACCTTGAGCAAACTACCTCAATCAACAAGGATCTCGAATAGGAGCTTAAGGACAAAAACAAGGAGATGCTCAAACTAATTGTTGGATCATAAAAGTTCTCCAATATACTACTTCACCATTAGAGCCCCCTTTGCAAGCTGGGACTAGGTGGTGTTCATCATCAAGGGAAGTTCAACTAGCCATTCACATTGTTCAAAGCGTCCACCTCAACTTAAGAGGATGTTTCACAAAATAAAGAGATTCTAAAATCAAAAGAGAAAGCTAAGAAGGAGAGAGCCTCAACAAGCAAAATCACACCAACCAAGGATGGCATGCCGCTATTGTGGGAGACATGAGGACTACAAGGTAAGATGTCGTCAAAGGTATAAGATAAGGTTGAACTAGGTTTGAGATTCCAAAATGATATGTTTTCAAATACTCTTATATTTCCTCACCTATTGGAATTCGGTGATTTTTGTTTTTCAGTTTTCAAATATTTTTAAAAGGGATTAAATAAAATAAATCAATAAAAATTTTGATTTCTAAATTTGGTCTTATAAAACTCTTCATTATTGTAGTTTCATTGAGGACACAATAAAGAGAAAATTAGTCTGATTTTTCAAAATATTTTATAATGGAAAAAGGTATTTTCAAATTGGTTGATAAATAACATAATGTCTACTTTCAATCAAAGCTAAAGAATATGAAATTGGTCTTTAATAATGATTATTTCAAGAATATTTGAATTAAATATATGGTATCTCTCGTAACGCTCAATCGAAAAAAAGATTGGGGATACCAATGATGCCAAATTAGGGTAAAAATGAAGTGATCGGGTGTCGAACAAAAACCGAGTGCACCTTCGAAAATGGATTGTGAGATGCTAGGTGTTTAGATAAGGATCGACATATCATTCAGATTCTAAACGAATCCCGATGAGAGTGTTTAATAGAAACCCTAAGACTGGCCGAAGAGTTTCACACCGGATTGCATAGCTGCCAATTGCACTACCACTGAAATTGTCTTTAGTCTGTAGTCAGCACCGGCATCGATTTGTGTTGTTAACACCAAGGAAAGCATCGTTAGCACGGTCAAATTAGAGAGAAGAGCTGCCAATACCAACCTGATCTTAGCCGAAAGTCAAAGAAAGGTTTTCTCAATCAAATATGGTTTCGGTAACAATCTTGGCAACTCTACTTGTGATATTGAGTTGTTCTTGTACAATAAGGTTTGATTTTCAGCTCGGATAAAATTATTTCATGTTTGGTGCCAATTGTTGGAAAAGATGGGTTTCAGCTTGCTTTTTATTTATATTGCTATGATGGCCACTAGAGGAAGCTCCGAAGATGATATCAGTGGAGGGAGCTCATTATGGACTCATTCCTAAAGGCCGATGAAAGCCCCTCGTTGAGTTGGACGAGGAAGCATTATGGAGAAAAATTATGGGTTCAAGCTTGTGGGAATTCAAGCCAAGTTTTTTGATTTCATGGGATACCTCAAGGCCCAAGGATGGTTGACAATAGTTCTATAGCAAGAAAAATTGTCTACCGAAATGCTTAATGATTTCTCGCATTCCCTTCAATAACTAAATGTTGGAATAATCTAAGGAAAAGTAAATGAGAATGCATTTAGCCTCAACACCAACATCATTACAGATCATCATGGTATTCCAAAGGAAGGCGACACAACTTAATTTGACTTTCATTCCTTGAGATTCATCTTCCGGTAGACCACATGGTAGGAACTCAGTTGCAAGAAGGAGAAAAATTCAAGAATCTGGTGTAGACAAAGGATCTCACAATGCTAACTCTAATTTTTTTGCAAATCATATGTCCAACATCTTGCCACAAGTAGGGCATCTAAATGAGGATGTTGGAAACTTTGGAATACACATCCTTTGGAAGATAGTCACTCATCAAAGGATCAACTTTCTGGTATTTATCCACAACCACTTATTTAGATGTTGAAACCAAAAGAGAGCTTGCTTACACTACGCTAGACTACTTTCGGCCCTATTTGTGAAAATATTGAAGAACAAAAAGATATTTTGCCACTTTTAAGCAATCAAGGTGATTGATTATGACAAGATCTTCAACAAAATTCAGGTTTGGAAAAACAAGAAAGCAAGAATTTGTCAAGATCCACTAGAAGATAGTGAAAAGGAAGTAGCTATCCGAGAAAGAATGATAGAATAGAACCCCAAAGATGACTATGAAATGAAAGATATTCCTATTCAAGAAGATTTATCCACTCCACCACGTGCCACTCACCCTCCCACCCTTGAGACTTCACTATGATAAATAGTAGGTTTGATTCTACGGAGGAGGGGCTTGTGCATTTTGGATCAAGGATATTAAACATGGGAAATAGTATATCCCAAATGCAATGGAATCAAGCACAACTTATAAGGGCCTTGAGCCTCAATTTGGTATTTCTCTTTTCCATTGTTCTCTTTACCCTTGAGACTTCACTATTGTATCAATTTGAAATGATAAATAGTAGGTTTGATTCTACGGAGGAGGGGCTTGTGCATTTTGGATCAAGGATATTAAACATGGGAAATAGTATATCCCAAATGCAATGGAATCAAGCACAACTTATAAGGGCCTTGAGCCTCAATTTGGTATTTCTCTTTTCCATTGTTCTCTTTACCCTTGAGACTTCACTATTGTATCAATTTGAAATGATAAATAGTAGGTTTGATTCTACGGAGGAGGGGCTTGTGCATTTTGGATCAAGGATATTAAACATGGGAAATAGTATATCCCAAATGCAATGGAATCAAGCACAACTTATAAGGGCCTTGAGCCTCAATTTGGTATTTCTCTTTTCCATTGTTCTCTTTACCCTTGAGACTTCACTATTGTATCAATTTGAAATGATAAATAGTAGGTTTGATTCTACGGAGGAGGGGCTTGTGCATTTTGGATCAAGGATATTAAACATGGGAAATAGTATATCCCAAATGCAATGGAATCAAGCACAACTTATAAGGGCCTTGAGCCTCAATTTGGTATTTCTCTTACCATTTTAGATTCCATTGTTCCGGAGGAAGAGCACATAGAGCCATAGACCCCACTCGAAGAGAAAGAGACCTCGGAAGAGAGAGAAGGTTTTTGTCAACTTTCTTTTTTTTCCTCGTGTATTTATGATCTTTTCAAGATGACAAATGGGGAGAGTGAAGAGAGCTTGTCTGAGGAAATGCCTCAATATAGGGGGAGTGCTACTTATTTAGAGGTGAGTTTTGGCTAAGTACGTTTCTCAGAATTAGTTATCTCATCTCATAGACTAAACTTGTAATGTTTTCTTTTTTATAAATGGAAATTACTAGCCTTGCATTTAGGATTATCAATGACTTATTGCCTTAGAAATCATGAAGCTAACGCATGATATTGCATGTCATACTCATTGCATGGTCTTCTATTGAATATCACATTTAGCTATTAGCTTCTCCAAGTTGTGTTAAGCGCTTATTGTTAAGCCTTGGATTTGTTGACATTAAGATTTAGATAATGAAACATAATTCATGTCTTGAATCATGAATTTTACTCTAAGTTAATTTTTGATGAATTAGAACTATAACACTTAAATTCGGCCCGAAGACCGTCCGAGCCATGATGTTATAATTCATAAAATAATTCATTTGGGTACTGATTCAAACAAATATCATTAAAGTAAATCTCAACCCTCAAGAAGGCTTAAGACGAATAAAACTTTACCGGACCTCTATCTGATGCATGCTAATCATTCATACTATAGGATGGATGTTAATTTAAAGGTTTCTATCATAAACACTCTAAGTCATAGAGGAGACAACATCTCCCCTACAACTAAAAATGTGACTTAAAGAATGCACACCACAATTAGTATTTAGTACCTTGCATGAGTCATTTCTTATAGTTAGTTCAATCTTAAATAATATAATTTATTACATGATGCAAAACTTATCACTTAAAGAAATATTGGGGTCATGGTCAACTATTCCACGTACCCTTCAAATTGTTTTTAAACACATCACACATACGATTTTAAGTGTTAGGGCATCATACCCGAACACTTGGCCTTCATATAGATTCTTCTAGCTATATGAACAATATGTTTCTCTAATTTATGCTACTTTGGAACACAATACACACATGTAACCAAACATGTTTAGTGTACCTTATTATGCTCTAACCATCAATTCCAAAACTCTAGGGCTTAAGCAAAACCCTACAAAAGAACATTAGTTAATAGCCTCAAAGTTAATTTCCCTATATGAAAAGCTAGTTAAATAAAATAGAATAAAACACAAAACACAACATGCCAAATAATACTTGAACTATCATTTAAGTTTATTCCATACCATAGCTTCAAACCCATTTAGCGGATGGTCTTGAATTCAAATTACATTCATTGGGTACATAGCTTAACATATCACAAACAATTATAACACAACAAACAGCTGGTACTCCTGTTATGAGCCACTCAATCATTCTGCTAGTGTCGGCCCATATTATGAGAAGCATACCAATATACATATAAGGAAAAACATCAATAATCAAATAAATTATTACAAGTTTAAAAATAACTAATGAGAATAGAAGAACTTGTTGATGGGTACCCTAGTAGCGATGATATAGAAATTTCAAAGCATAGGCCGGAATCACACAGCAACCACATGTCATAATCACAGCATATCATGCCGAAACACTTTGCATGCAAGCCTGAAAAACTCAACAGCAACATGCATGCAACAAATCATACACATATGCATCAACCGATAATCAATAGTAATATGCCCATATCATATCCCACTACTAGCATGATCCTAAAGAAACTACATACAAAAAAATCCTTCACATATATATACATATACGGGCTGGGTATGGGCATATATCATATAATTTTTAGATTTTGAGTTCGAAAACGATCAAAGTATCTCAATCTTAAAATTTTGTAAAATTTCAGATAAAAGTAACCTAAATGGCTCAAAGGAAGTAGGATCTAATAAAATACCGCTAGATAACATTCTAAATTTGGTTCACTCTCAAACTGAACTAATTTTTAAAATAGATCGAACCACCTCTTATTCTGATTAAGTCAGTCGACCCAAACCTAAGTATAAAAGACCTAGGCCAACTCACCATATTAAGATGAAAATATATCACTACAATAAGCACCCAATGCATGCATAAAATGCATACCCTAATAGGACATTATATAAATGTTATGACAAATGATCACACTCAAAATCACTTAAATTATAATAAATTATAGAAAATTCTAAATTAAAACAAACAATATTTTAACTAAAAATCCAATAAAGACCATCTATCAAAACTATAATTTATATATAATCATTATATCATAACAAAAAAAATTTATTTCAGAATAGACAAAAGTTATATCAACAAAACCTTATACATAAACTGAGTCTTGACCCGTCTATTTGTCTTATATATCTTATCTATCACATTTGTCATGTTATTATCAATTGTTATATCAATCTCAAAATATTATTGTCATTTTATCATAAAACATAATATTATAAACTGATACATCATAACCAAAACACAACAATCTAAATATATCGCGCTAGGTTTGTACACATACATAGTAGTAACTGCTCTCCCGTCAAAGTCGACATATCATGCTCTTGTTCATCACCTATATAAATAATAAAAAAATGTTAGTAATGATTGTCATTAGTCCTAAAATAACTAAATATTAAATAGACAAATAAGAAATGACTTGTATAAAAAAAAATTCATCATATACTTCCATTGAAGAGTCATCTAAAGTGCAGATAACGTCCTGAGCTGAGTGGCATTACGCCACTCTTGACATTTTCCCATTTTAAAGTCCCACTCTCGAGAAAGTCAAATCCGAAGCCCTCTTTAATCCTCTATATTTTTTCTAGCCTAGAGTGCAAAGGCCGACTACTCTCGCGCAGTCACCTTCAATACCCTTTGATACCACAAGTCCATACATGCATTATACACAACAGTACCAGTATCTTTCATATTTTTCCAAGTGTGAAGAAGCTCAAAATGCAGAGTTATCAGAATCCTTCGAGAATGGAACAACCCTCTCACTAATCCATAGCCTGCTTTGAATCACATATGCGCCCTCTCATGATATGTGTAAGTCAGTTCCTCCACCTCTTGGCTCACAAGAAAATTCGATAAAAATTATATTATATGTCTGGGAAGGGAATACATAAGTACGTTTGAAAGTAACTTGTTATGAATTTGAGATCAAAAAGAACTTGAGAGATCTCATCCTCAAAGGTTCTTAACTCCAGAGGACATAACGTATAAATAGCCCGTGTTAAATTGAATCCGATAAAATAATCATTTCACACATCTTATAGTGGTAAAACAAAACAACGATCGAGTAGAGCAACAAATTAAGAGCATGTCCTAACGGACTTCGCAGAAGCTCTAAGCAGGGTCTCGTGCCTAAACGGGGAGTTCTTACTCTGTACCGAACAAACAAAGCTACATACTAACGCTCATGAGAACTATATGATGCATGTATGAAATAAATACATAAGAATATAATCACGACCATAATACACTTCTATACAATACAATAGCATGAATTTAATCACATAAGAGTAATTAATTTAAACATTACGTAAACAACACAGAATGGAATGACTGAATCTTCACAGTCCAACTTATATTAAATCATTCCACAACTAATTATCACAAACACCATAAATAATTTAATGAATAGACAAATTTATTACTAATCTAAACATAGGAGATATCAATCAGAGTGACAATCCAATAAGTATAATTCATCCATATCATACAAATTATTACATCATCACAAATATTATAAACATTAACATTAACATCAATCAATTCACAAGTGCTATATTAGGGTTCAAAATTACTCATTTATGTACTTGTTTTTATTTGCAACTAAAGATGATTTTATACATAGCATGACCATAATTAAATTTTCATCATCAAGAAACCACATTAACTAACTAATTTTATTATTAATTCATCATCATTATCAACAAAAATCATGAAAAAAATGCAATGATATGATCACAAAATAATTGAATAAAATAAGGAGAATGAGAAGGGGCGGCTCCCAGGGGCTCAAAAAGGAGCCAACAACGGCAGTCAAAAAACATGGGCAATGGCGGCGATTGTGGCTGCTGAAGGGAAAGCAGCAGCCACTATTGCTGCACAACAAGGAGAGGGGAGGGTAGGGCTAGGGCTGAGGTCTCGGTGGCTAGGTGGCCATTGACCGACGACTGGCTAGTGACGAGGCTACTAGTGGAGCTACGGTTGGTGACGACCAAAGACGGCAGGAAAGACAGGGTGGCCAAGCAAGGTAGAGTAAGGGAAGGGGAAGAGGGGAAGGGCTTGGTTGATGTAGCTAGTTGGCGACAGGGAGGCGCAGGGAGTCAAGCAAAGAGGCTCAGGTTTTACACATTGATTTCGTCTCACAATCATAAATCAAATCTACAATAAAGTCAAACAAAGAGTCAAATAAAGAGAGTCCTACAAACCTAAGCGAGTCAAGCTCCTCATCCTAATTCAGCGAGCTCTCTCCGCATATCCTAACAATGTAATCAAGCCCTAATCACACTCAAATCATATATGAACACAAAACGAAGCAAATCCTCCACACATGCATTTCCACACTCAACATCTTAATTAACCCAATTAAGTGAACTAATTACTTGCTAATCATCACTTAGCATTTAATTAGAGCTTAAGGGATTTCTAGTACAATTAGTGATTAAATGCACTTAAGGCTTAAACCTAATCAACCCACGATTGTTTTAGAACAATAGGTCATAGACACTTTAAAAGTCAAATACAAAAATCCTCATGGGATGGCCGATGGACCAACATCATGAAAAAGGGCCATTAAGGCAAGGTGAAGGTACTAGGAACAATTACTGGGCTATACACCAAATTTTCTAAGGTTTTTTCATAGGCTTTGAAACTCCAATTAATTTCAGGAAAATTAGGCAGGCTTGCCAACAACTTTAACTTTAACCTTATAAAATTTCATACCAAAACATTTATGGAACTGACTCAACCTACGTGCCTCTTGGGAAATTTCTAACAAGGAATCTACTCATCCAAAAGCTATAAGATTTTAGGGTGATCAAATACGCATATACCTTATGCTCTAGGTAAAAAATTGAGACAATTTCACTACCAAATGTCTAGGTTTTAGGATTTTATAACCTTAGGCCATCACCTTATGCCCATCACTTAATTGAATATTTTCCTTACGTCTTCAGGGGAAGAAAGGTGAGCAAGAGCCGAGGCAACACATTTTTGCACAATTCTGTCGGCAATACGCATAGCAGGTGGAGGAGATGTAAGAAATATTTAAATAATTGAGCTCAAAGCATTCACTAGGAAACTTGAGAAGCAACCATTAAAAAGTACACTCCTAAAAAAAAGTGTTCAAAAATGAAGATGTCTAACCCTTCCATGTATCTTCTCCTCCAATCTTTTCAAAGTTTTAGCAACACAGTCTTTAGTTGCCTGAAAGAATGTTGATTTTTAGTTAAAATCAAATTATCAAACAGAATAAATGTTAAAAATCGTAGCTTATACCAAATTACACAAAAACATCTACTTATGTAGCATCATAGAATTTCTAGATGAAAAATGCATATAAACCATTGTCAATTTTTGTCAAAATAATTCCACCTACTTGAACAATAAACTCTCCATCCTGAAGCTTTTGAACTCCTCCAACTTTAATAAAGTCTGCAACATTGTCCTACAATTTTTTTATATACAAAAATCATTAAGTGTTAGAAATTAATTGACTAAAAAGGGTATCACTTTCGCATGTGTGAGGTCTGGCAAAGAGCTTGTCCACAGCGTCTGCTGACGATGCACGTAAATTCTTATTTCGAAAATGTAACTAATACCTCATTATCTGCAAATTCTTGTTTCTAAAATGTAAGTAATACCTCATTATCCGCAAGACCATAAAGGGCAAATGCAGCATTGTGTTGTAAAGGCCCATTCTTAGAGTCTAGAAGTTTTAGCAATGGCACTAAACCTCCATAGTGGGCAATAACAGCTTGATTGTGAGTGTCCTGCATATTCTATTCACAGTCAAAACACAAGAGAAGTGGGTTGCAAATACAAATAAGTACCGCCATTCCAAAAATACTTTGATACTAGCTGCTAAGATATATAAGTAAATACATGATATACATCCATAATGACTACCTCAAATAGTAAGTAATAACTACATTCACTCCCACTTTTATAGCCTCACAAAGCAGAAGTAATGTTTGACAAATTACCAATGAAAAACTTTTCTCGGAATTCGACATGGAAGTGATTCATTATCTATGTGTGGAATACAGAAACAAAGAAGCAAAAAGATTAACCTGTGCCAGCCTCCCAAGAGCAAATGCCGACATCTCACGCAACTGTATATCTTGAGATTGGAGCATTTCAATAAGTGGCCTTACAGCACCTCTCTGGACAATGTGTACCTGCATGAACCAATCACTTCAATAAAGAAAAAATTCCAAATATATCTAAAAGAAATATCCATGTGGATCTGGGATATGTAAAGGCACGTGCCTTGCAATCAGAATCGGTTGCAGCAAATTGCCCAAGTAATAATGCAGCTTCCCTTTGGCTTTCTGTGCAGCAAGAGCTGGATTTATGAAAGAGCATATAAGTGACATAACAATAAACATGACAGTCAAAAGAAAGTAAACCACACTGGACTGCGAGCACAATCATCAATCCACCTAAGTAATCCAATCACAGGCTGCAATGCTCCCGCCAGAAGAACCTCTTTCTTTATGTTCGGGGAAGAGTGCACTAAATTCCCAATCACGCCCACCTACCACAATAATGCACATATCTTATTGAACTAAAAAATATAATCAATGAATCAGAAAGAGAAATTGCCAAGAAACTTACTGCCTCATAATGTATAGCAGCATCTTCAGATCGCAACATTAGAATTAGTGTAGGAAGTGCATTGCATTCCACAATCTGAAAACCAATAAGACATTGAACATCAACATAATATATATATATATATACATATTTTTTACGGTTGAATGGCCCATTTTACTAAAATAAAACAACAAACAAACTCACCTGATTCTTGTTTTCGTCATTTTTAAAAGCTAAAGTTCGCAGAGCCCCAGCAGCAGCTCTCTGTACTTTTGTGTCAAGACAGTCGAGAAGTTCAACTAAAGGTGGAATTCCACCTTCAATCCTGCACAAGCAGGAGTACAAACTTACTGGACAAGAAGTAGCAAATTTGTTGGCATAATAAACGAAGAAGACAAAAAGTACTGAACCTGACACTGGTTTTAATACTACTGTTTTCATGGGCTAAATTTGTAATAGCATCCGCTGCTCTCCGGATGACACTATTGATTGCACGAGAATTTGATCTATCTCCACGCCTTCTTAACAAGTTCACTAAATGAGGTAGAGTACCAGCATCAACTATTAACTGTTGATGTTCAGGCTGTTCAAAAGCAAAAAAACCAAAAAAAAAAAAACAAAAAAGAAGAAGAAAGAAAGAAAAATTAAATCGTCACAAACATAAGACAAAATGGCGTGGAAGGTAATTACATACATTCATGCTCAATAACAAGTAATAACAAACATACAGCAACACATACGGCTTAACAACCTAATTGCTACTTACGGCTCTTTATATGTTAAATCGGTCTACAATAATTTCATCAAGGAAGATGAAAAGCTCGTGCCCCATGAAAATAACGAAAAATTGAATGGAAGGGAAACTCATTCATAGCTATGACCATGTTGTCTAACTTCTACGCTAGCTACAACCATTATTGTTAGGAAAATAACCTTAACAAGATCACTACCATGCAACCCACATTCATAAACTGCGCCCGCAGGCAAACTCGCTATCCACTATTATCCTCAGAAAACAACTAAAAGAGTTGGATAAGAGTTGCCTTATCAGACATTATACAAAAACTAGCCAGCTCTGCTAACATAATTGAACAATTACGGACGATCACAAGGCATGAAACGAGCACAAAATTTCTCTCGGCCATAAATTGGCAGTGCCACTATAAGAGTCGTACCTAGTACAAACTAATTCAAGGAACCAAAACTATAACCTAAACAAAATCAAACACATTTAAGATTTGCAAATATAAATGCAATACATACAACCTCTACTCGAATCCGAAATCTCAACATAAACAACTGCAACAAGGGGTTGACCTGAGATAACCATAAAAACTGATGAATGCTATAACCAAACGCACCTTCACCGCAAGAAGGCCCAAAGTAAAGGCGCTGCCCTTTTCGACCTCGTGCTCGAACGGCCTCGCCTCGTCGTCCCTCTCGCTTCCAACCGGCGGCGCACGAAGGTGCTTCACCAGAGCCGGCACCGCGCCGCACTCCACAATCACATTCACAATCTCCTCTAAAACAGAGCAGAAAAAAAACACAAAAATAAACACGAACGGAATAAAACAGAACCGCCACTCCCACCGCCTCCCTCGGCTCCGATCGGAAAAGGCGGACTACCGTTTTTGGCGAGCTCGGCGAGGACGTGGGTGGCGCACTTGGCGGCGGAGCGATCGGAGTCGGTCCACGAGAAGGCGGAGTGGAGGAGGTCGACCTGGGACCGAATCTGGGAGATGAGGGCGTGGTGGGGCTCTGGGGAGGGGGAGGCGCGGGGGGGGGGGGGGGGGGGGGGGGCCGGCGTCGTCGTCGTCGTCCTCCGCGTCCTCGTGTTTAACCACCTCGAGCTTGCGCTTCTGGCCCTTGCGCTCAAGCGGGGCGTGGGGGCGAAGGTGGTGGTGCGGCCGCTGCTCCTCCATGGGAGGGGAGCGAAGGAGGGGTGTGAGGCGGGGCGAGGAATGGAGGAGATGGGGGAAGAGGAGATGGGGCGGGGTGCGCGGTTTTGGGGAAATTGGGGTTGAAATGTGGTGCAGCCCGGGGTGAGGTTGGGGGACTTGGGAGGGTTAATTTCATTTTTCAAAGCAACGCGGGTTTGGGGTTTGTGGGTGAACAAAAAAAGGATTGGATTTTATGTTCCGCTTGATTAATAATAAGCAATTTTATATCAAATTTCGTTGTTGTAAAATTTTTGTCCTTTATCTATTCTTATTAACTAGTCAAACACATGTACGATGCACGCGAGATACATTTTTAAAAAAACATCATTGTTTGAATATAAAAATGAGTTGATTGTGGGGTCAAAATCAACCATAATGCTAAAAGACTCGTACGCGGTGAGAGAAAAAAAAAAAGTCCCTCGGTGCATTAATGTAAAGGTGTTGATAAAATGAGAATTTAATACCACCCATAGATTATACATAAGTGATTTAACCAATCAAAATTTAATAAAAATAAAAAATAAAAAATAAAAAATTAATTATATATTTTATAATCCCATTCAATTAGTTTATAAATCTAAGATATTGAATTGTTATAATCTATTTTATTATTTAATGAGAAATTATCTATAAAATTAAAAATTCTTAACAAAATAGCATTTGGAGGTTATAATTAATTATTCCCATCAATTTGCACCTAGGCCAATTTATTTGCACTCAAAGGTTAACAATTTTAGCTTATCAAAATTTTAAATCGAACAATTCTATAATAAATATCAAAGCATTAGTTATTAGCTCTTACATAACTTGTTTATCAAGGTAAATGAGAAATTATTCTATTTGTGATGGGAGTTAATCAAGCTTTCGAAACATCTTCTAAACTCTCTTGCTGAAACATATATTCTCCAAAATTTGAATCTCATCCACAATATCTTAAGAGCTTTCCTTATATGCTTTTGAAGTATTTCATCATGAAAACTTAGTGTCTAACAATCTCCTATTTTTTATAGTGATAACACTTCTTTGTATTTTTACTATGATTGTATTGTTTCAACTTGCATCTTCGATCTAAAGTAGGTTGGTTTCTTAATCCTTATAAAGCTTTGCACCCTCTTCATACTTTTGAAGCCTTTTATGGTCTTCAAGGCCCAAGCTCCTCATAAGTGAAAAGGATTTTGGTATGCAACAAAATAACTAAAACAGTTAATAATCAAATTAATATTAAAATGAATAAATAAAGATCTTGACTTATGAAGATACTTAACCATATAAAATGACTATACACAAATAATCATAACAAGGGTTGACGAACTAGTCAAACCATATAAGTTATAAAGATTTGTATATTAGCCAAAATCAATTAAAATAAATAAGGTAAGGACAAGAGAAAACAAATACAATAATTTTTAAGAAATTCCAAACTCGTACTCTTCTCTTCTAAACCACTTTATCTAACGGTTGGGTAGGTTTTCTATGCTTCACTACTGCTAACAATATTATTGTTACAATCTAAATATTATAACTAATTGTTCTTCACTAAGAATGTTCTTCACTAAGCAAGGCACAAGTGTTTCACAAGCTCACATGTCCTTCACTGCACTTAACCCCAAGCTAGCTTTATAAGGCATGTTTGTCCTTCACCCCTTAACCTCAAACTTGATATCACAAACTAAATTGAACACTTACAATTACAACCACTTACACTAACTCCATATCCGAAGTATCACCTGACCATTAGTGCAAGCACATACCCATTAATCTCACTCGATTAGTGTTAAAAAAACCTCACAAGATCAATAATATCTTTTACAATACAATCACTCAAGAGATACAATAAATACACCAAATATAACACAATTTCTTGAAGCCCTAAGGTTAATGAAGTGAAGCTTAGCAACTTATATCCGTTGAGCTCTCATCTTTATTCCAAACTAACTTCCCATTTTCGAACATTTCAATCTCTCTTAAATATTTTAGTTAATGCACACCATTTCTTCACTGTGCACCAAGTTCCTTAGATAGCCACATAAGTTCATAGCTATGTGTACCATCCAACCACTTGAGTATTAATGTGGAGTAGGCTCTACCAAACTCCCACACAAGTTTTCCTTTCCAAGTTTAAATTTGAACACGTTCTATACATTCAAAGCTTTAAACTCCTTATTAGCATTCCGGTCTTGAAAAATTTTACCAAAGCTTTAGCTCATGCCCATGTCCATGTTCGAGACATCATGACTAAGTTCAATTCCAAAGTCCAATGACTTCATTTTCAATTTATGTTCGTCATAACATGTCCAAATCCAAAGTCCTAGTCCAAGTACTTAAAGACCAAACCTTCCATTCAAATTCGAACTCAACACATTGAATGAACCATAATTCCAAAGGACATCTTCAATGTTGTGGTTTGTCTTTGAAGCATTTGGTGAAGTCCCAAAGTCCACACTAAAGGTCACACCAATATCCATCAATGAAGTCTTTGAGTGGTTGAGCCAATTATAGGCGAACAAGTGTTCATGTCCAAAGTATTTTCCTCAAATTCTAATCTCTTTGTCCAAGTCGTTGTTCAAGTTATTCACAACTTTTGTGTAACTCGTAAGTTAATGTCCACACATGTTCACAACTTATGTTCAAATTCAATCACCAACATGATTTAGTTGAACCTATAAGTTGAGTTTCTTCATCAAAATAAGATAATTTCATATACACCTAGATATAATCATGATAATGTAAAACCCACGATTCGAGTTAGGGTTTTATATTTAGAACCGGTTGGTTCGATCGTTATTTTGGAGTCGAGTATGTTTCAAAACACGTGTACTAAGCCGACGCCAGTCGCGTGTATGAGCTATGAGGGGTCATGTATACCCAAGTATATGATGATAACGTCATGAATACAGCAGAAAAGAATGAGTTATCAGAATATATGAGAGTATGCAGTCCAATTTTTTTTTATTATGCGGTTTGATCGTAGAATTAGTTTTAGGTTGTTTACCGCGTTAGGACGCGTTACGGGCAGCTTGGGTAGGTTGATAGTTATAGAGCATGACATTTCGATGTTGTGTGTTATTTTATTTTCTGGGATTTTCCCCGATTTTTTAGATTTTTTTTAGAATTTATTTCGAGTAAATAATTATTTTGACTCGAGACGAAGACGAGTCAAGTAATATTTACAAGAATGCCACCGTGCTTCTCTTATCTTCTCCCCCGACGCGCTCTTCTTCCAAACCCTAGCGCCCCCCCCCCCCCCGGG
>JAVDBV010083794.1:7124-28441 GCA_032619315.1 Piper longum | reverse complement strand
GTGAAGCACAAGGAAAACACTATCTCCCTCAAGAGCACTCCTTTGCTAAACCCATCATCTAAGTAAAAGACTCTAATACGAATCAGACTCCTCTAGCTAGCTGAGGTCACACTACATGTCTGACCATCTGCTAACCATCTGATTTACATACTCTAGCCATGGCCCATATTACATGTCTCACTGTCTACTAATCATTTGACATGTATACCCTAGGTATAGCCCATACGTATGTTGTCACACTGACTGAACAATCTGACTAGTGTGGCCATCTCATCTGGAGGTCACACTAGACTGTTCTCAAACTCTATCCATGTACATCCTTGAAAGACACACTAATAGTGTTTGGTGATTCCTGTAAGACCGTAACTAACACTATCTTGCAATACCTATCTGACCCATGGATGTCAGGTCAAGGCGATTGTATGCAAGATGGCTAGTGAAGTCAATCCTGTATCATCGCTTCAAAATTATCTCAGTGCACTTAACTTGCCTCTGTCCGACTATTGTTATCATAGCTATATATTCTCCTCAATGTCTAACTCAACTCTCCTCATAATATTGTGACATGCAGTCTTTGTGCAAAGCTAAGAACATCCTCAAGTAGTTGTCCTCTTGTAAAGTGAGGTAACTACTTAGCCTTTCCTTCTACAATAACTACTCCACTCAGTTTAGTGTGCTACTTCCACGAAACAATGACAATAGTGCTTAGTGTGCTACTTCCATAAAAGTGACATAAGAAATAATAACAATAACAAAAACAAACCGATAATCAATCCCCGACAACTATCACAGCACTTAAACAAAATCAGTAAAGAAAATTTTGGGGTAACAATTCCCTTTGAGTCCATTCCATTCCTCCATGCTATCAAAGTCTAGCTTGCTGACAAATATAAACTTGTCTACTTAATAACAATGATTGTAATGACTCAACCTAAAGTACAATGTAATAAACTTAAATTATCTCTTTAAAAGTAGTTAATTAAATTAAATATTTATAATTCATTCCTATTTAGAAATAAGATCTTACTATAATAAGTATTAGATTTGGACGAAATTAAAGTATCTCACAATCCAGCCACTAAAAAATTTCGTCCCAAAATTTCATCCACGACCTTCTTTGGCCCGTGATCGACACCCTAACCAACGTCCCTATTCCAGCCCACCATCTATTACATAACCAGGAACTCTCATATTATTTGTAACGACTCGGTCTAAAGTACAATGTAATGGGCATAAGTCATATCTTCAAAAGTGGTGAATTAAATTAAAAATCTATAATTTATTACTACTTATAAATAAGGTTTTACTTCAGTAAATATTAGATGTGAGACTAAATTAAGGGATCTTACAATGATGCTCGTATATGTAATTGTTGAATGTACTTTATAAATATGCCCAATATGGGGAGAATCTCAAATCCTTGTTTATTTTTTAATCTAGAAAAAATAAAAAAGAATCCTAATTAAATAAGGATCAATTTATTAGAAAAGTCTATATTAGGCCGGTAGGAGTTGTGTTATTTATCTATAAATAAGACATCCCCCCCCCCCCCCTTTCCCTCCCACCACTATTATAATTGTAGTGAGTTTTTAACTAGTATAATTGAGAAGGGTTTAGGGTTCCATCATATGGTGTAGACTTTGGGGATTTATGTTGTGGAAACTGATTTCTCTCTGAGTGATTGAAATCGAAACAACCTGTGAAGTAACATTCATTCACATGAATCCAAATTCCTCTTCAAAGATAAGTATACTTACATCCAATTATGTTTTTGGTAGTAAACAATAATGAGATGCATAATTTTAAACTACACATCGATTGGAAAATTGATAGATAAATACTGAACATGCACCCAAACTTACATAAACTTAGCATAATTGGAGATATATTTATGTTGCATGGAACATCAATTTAAGCATATAAATATTGAATATAAATATAATATTATTATCTTAAATTATCTTATAAGCTCTGTTAATTTGTATCCCCATGTAACATCCCGATTTTAGTTTGCCTATGAACCGAATCATAAATGTTTGATCGAGTTAAATCATGTCTAAAGCTACTAATTTGTAACACTCGATCAATAATATAAATTGGAGCAATCTTCTTGCCATTTCAAGAATGGAAGATATGACTAAATATACATGCATCAAATATAAATTAAGTATGAAAGGAAATAACTATATTGAGATCAAGTGTGCCTAGCATTTATTAATCATTCTACCAAAGCCAACTCAGGAAGACACTACCTATATATATAATATAAAAAATGTTGATAATGAGTGTTACTAGTCCAAAAAATAACTAGTATAAACTGGCAAGACCCAGTAGTATCTTGAATTGACTGGTCTACTGATGTCTCTCTTGACAATTTCTCTTTTTTTTAATCCCTTAGGACTACCAGTTTATCCTAAGCCTTCTCATTTCCTCCATTAATCTGCTGACCCTGAGCACGAAGGCCAAGTATACTCAAGCAGTCATCTTCAATACCCTTTGAACAACATGTTTGGACGAACGTTGTACTAAATAGTACTAGTAAACCTTCATCTTT
The DNA here is from genome assembly GCA_032619315.1 of Piper longum. Lineage (NCBI taxonomy): Eukaryota > Viridiplantae > Streptophyta > Magnoliopsida > Piperales > Piperaceae > Piper > Piper longum. The sequence goes on along the minus strand of JAVDBV010083794.1, from coordinate 25,887 downwards.
CTCCGAGTGTAAGGAACTCAAGTAGTCATCTTCAGTACCCTTTGAACCACATTTCTGGATGAGCATTGTACTAAATAGTACCTGTAAACCTTCACGTTTCTCTGGATGTAAGGAACTCAAAATGTGGAGTTGTCAAAATCCCTCGGGAATGGAAAAACCCTCTCACTAATCTAAAGCCCGCTGCGATTGACACGTGCACCCCCTCATGGTATGTGTGAGTCAGTTTCACCATCTCTTGTCTCAATAAAAATTTGATAAAATTATCTATAGGTTTGGAAAGAGATTTATATAATATTCTCGAAGGCAACTTGTGATAGATCTTAGTTTGAAACAACTGGAGGGATTTCATTCTCAAGGGTTATTAATCCCAGAAGTAAAATACGTCCTATGTTAGGTGGGATCCGATAATACAACCGCTTAATACGTCATGTGATCTAAGAATCAAATCCACAATAGACTAAAGCAATAATGATGAGAAGAATCCTAACAGACCTGTAGTCTAAGCTCCAAGTGCATTGGCACAACTATGGTGAGCTCGGACTTCGGGACCTACATCAAAACCCCCTACTAAGCAAAAGACTGATAACTCTATATAATGCATGATTGTGATATGTGCTCACATGATCAAGAACATCACAATTAAGGACAATGCTAAACAAATCTATAACTAAATATCTGGCATGCAAATCAAGACATAATATGAAAAATGACTAATAAAAAAGTAAACAAATAAATAAATACACTCATAGATAAATAGATAAATAATAAATACATAAAAATAAATAATACTTTAATCATAAAATAATAATATCATTATACTAGATAAACACATGGCTAACACGAGTAATTATCAACATACACTCTTGTTAATAACAATATAAATAATTAAATAAATAAATATAAAATAATTTTATCAAAAAATAATCAAATAGTTTATTTAATTAATCTTGAATGATAATGGTATAACTATTGAATACATGAATACATTATTAAACGCAAATAAATAATAGCATACACGCAATGAACAATTAGATAAATAAATAAATAAATAAAATTTATTAAACATGAATAAGATTAATATTAATAAGTAAATATATCATTAATAATAATAAACAATTACATAAGCATTCATTATATACAACAAACTTATAAATAAAAAGAAATAAACAATAATGAGTTAAGAAATAAATAAATAAAAACTCTCATTACATTAAAATATTTTAAATAATGTGAATATCTATCTAAACTAATATAGGGTTTCTCAAATTACAAAAATTAGTCGAAAAATGATCGAAAATGGGCTGAAATAGCATGTCGAATCAATTAGGCTGAACAAGATCGAGTAGGGCTGAGTTAACCCTGTCTCAGTTAACTAAAATGATGGGTTGGGCTAGCTGGGCGGACATGGGCATGGACTGGCAGACTCGGGCATGAGCTGGCGAAAAGGGTCAGGCAGGTGAACATGGTGCAAACATGGGCAAATGGGCCGGTAATGTCCGCTACCAAAAATTGCCAAAGGTGGCTATAACACTCCGTTCCGGTTCACCCATAAACTAACCTAGAGATGTCACCGGTGACTGAATCATTTGGTAATCTACTTGATTCAGTTAAGTTGACTTGGATCTGCCCTCGACGTCTTAAGATGAAGATGCAACATGCAGAACATGGATAAGATGCCTGGGTTCTAACATTGTCTTATATGCGTGCCATGATTTGCAAACAAATACACGAAGAAAATAAAAAAATGAAAATTTCAAAAGATATATCTAATTTTGAAAACAAAATGGACAGAGTTTCCCTTAAAAGTGCAGTAGGGACGACCCTGTCAATGATAAATAATATATATTTATAGCAATAAAAATCAAAAACCCAATCCATAAAAGTAGAATAGGGCCAATCTATCCATGACAACAATAAATATTTATATTGATGTAATTCAAAACATGACATTTTTATTTGACTTTCACTCTAGTTTCGTTTCATGGGCTAAATGTTGATAGCATTTTACAAAGTAATATAAAACAATCTCATCATTCACACAGCTTATAAATCATCATTTTCATTCATTACGTGATAAAAGGTACATGTGCGCAACGGCTTTACTACTCCTCCGCAGTTCCGACAGTGCTCAGTCCTCACGATTCTCACCTACGTATATATATATATATAAAATCATCATTAACTAATGTTACCAGTCCAGAAAATAACTAATATCAAACTGGCACAGGAAAACTAACCTTCCTGTTGAATAAAAACCTTATATACTTCCTCAAGAACTCTCACAAGGGCACTAATGGGAGCCGTCGCCCTCAAGAGGCAGCATCCCATTTCTTTCTTATTCTCATACTTCGGTCATTTCTCTATCGCTTTTTGCATCAATTTCATTCAGTTTTGCCCTCTACATCCTCCCCATTACTCTTGACCCTAAGTACAGGGGCCGAGTACTCTCAGACATGTGCCTTCAATACCCTTTTTTGCCACAAGTTTAGACATGCGCTGACAGCAGTACTCGTAAACCTCCACACTTCTCCAGGTTTGAGGAACTCAAAAGTGAAGTTTTCAGGATTACCTCGGGAATGAAGTGGGTTCTCCCCAGCTCTAGAGCCCGCTTTGACAAACACACGCCCTATCTCAAGACAAGGCCATTGATATCCCTCATTCCATCTCTCACTGAAAATGCAAAAACTATACATATATAGGTCTGGGTTGGGATTTATACAATAGGCTCAAAGGCAACTTGTGGTGGGTCTTAATTTAAAAAACTGACTCGAGGGATCTCAACCTCGAGGGTTATTATTCCAGAAATATGATCGGCTAATTGACCTGTGTTAAGTAGGATCAAATAAAACACCACTCAACTCATCCTACAATCTGTAAAAAATAAATCACAATAAAATAGAGCAATAAATTAGAGGTGAGTCCTAAATAGACCTGGTAGAAGCTCTAAGCATATCCATGCGCCTAGGCGGTGAGCTCCTATTTCATACCTACACATCAAATCTAGAAGCTAACGTCACTAACTAAATGATGCATTAAACTCATCATGAATATCACACCTATAATGCAATCGTCATCTAACAATAGTCAAACAATTATCAATGTAAAAATATCTCATCCCATTTTATTATGTTTTTCTAAGTTACATTACAGTCAAATAGCATGCTTAAATTTAATTTACTTAATTAGATCACTAACTATTAATCAAATCTTGCAAATGATCACTTCATTCACAATCAGACATTTATCACAACAGTTAATCATTCCTAGCATATTGTGCTAATAATTATAAATTTTAAATAATTAAATCGGATAAAAGTCTATACCTGATCATCCGTCATACAGCAACGGCGAGTAGGTTGTGGCTGGCTTGAGTGAGGATTGTGGGGAAGAGGGAAGGAAGAAAAAGAAGAAGTTGAGTGAGAAGGATGAATGGTGACAGTAACAAAAGTGTAGAATATATAGATGTCACGGTGAGAAAAAAGAATGGTCAGGTGAGAAAAACAAACGGTCAGTGAGAAAAACGAATTATTGTCTCGTAATATAAAATTTGACTCGACTCCGAGTCGAGACAAAAATAATACTAACTCGTAATAATTATAAAAATCCAGAGAACTAAGAAAAAAAATCTCATCAAATATAATACAAGTCAATGACATGCTCTGTAACTTATAACCCACCCAAATTGCCTGTAATGCATCCTAATATTTTATTCGGGCTAAAAAAATTTCTACAATTTAATTAAAATAAAAAAAAATCTGTCATACTCTCATATATTCTGATAACTCATTCTGCTACTGACTTATTATCGTTATGATCATATACTTGGGCACACATGACTCTCATGGTTCATAACACAAGACCAGTTTCGGCTCAGTATGCGTGTTTTGAAATTAACTCGATTGAAGATAATGCTCGAACCGACCAGTTCAGACTATAAAACCTTGACTCGAGTCATGAGTTTTACAGTGGCCAAGCTAAGGTAGCCGCCAGTTGGGATTGACGGATGACTCGTGGGGGAGGTGATGGTGATGATGATTAGGAAGGTTTGGCCGAAAATGGGCGGAATTCCCACCAGCAGCGATCGTGGCCATGACGGTTGTCATTGGTGGTCTCAAAATGAAGATCTTCGTGAATAGAAGCTTTCAAGGTGGTCGGCCTTGTCGACACAAAAAATGGCAAGAAATCGACAATAAAAATGTTGTCGGCAACAACTACTATGGCTGCACCGGTGGTGATGACTCGGATGGGATGATAGCCGGTTGCGAGGTAGTCATGACAGTACCGGAGAGTCACCGGTGACAATCCAAAGCGGCAGCGAGAGCTAGGGCTGTAAAACTCCAAAAATATGAGAAAATCTCTTAAAAATAAATGGGTGAAAGCTAGGGCTGATCTCGCCACATGGCATAATCTAAATGCTCAACAACTCGTGGGCCTTATGAGACCCACCTATGGCTATATATATATATATATATATATATTAGATGAAAAGCTTGGATCGAGACCGTCTAAAGTCGGAACTAGTTTGAGGCCGAAAAGAGACTCTATAGTCAGTAATTAAGGCAAGAAGGCTAAATGGGCATCACAACCCTAAACTCAATCTAATGAAAATGTATGACTCAATCAAGCTGGGCCCACAAGGGCAATCTGATAGTTTGAAATCCGTAAGATGCATGGAAATGAGATGTCCTGAAAATCTCATACGGATACTAAAGAGTGCAATGACCTAGATCTAGCCATAAAACCTGGCTAACACATAAAAAAAAATTTGTATACCATGTGTATACACTGATAACTCATACTATGTTGTAGCATGACTGAAGCTATCATCTACATGTTGGGTATACTCAGCCTCCATAACATGCTCATATAGCCATCTGAGCCCCATACTCATTGTTTGAAAATTGGTTTGGCTCGAACTCACTCAAATCAACTCAAGTTTGACCTAAATCGGGAAAAACTAAAAGCGGGTAAAACCCTAACCCAAAAGTGATGTTTTACACCCCATGTGACTACCTTGATGAGCATAAAAAACTTAATTAACATGTGTCATTGTAAAACTGAATTAACTGGTTAATTGTGGCTGAATTGGTGGCCGTAGTCAATTAGCGTAGACAAATGATTTATTTTATTTAACCTTGGCGGAACAAATTGCCCTCGTGAATTAAATCATGATATTTCTTAAATTTTGACTATGCATACATTGAGGTTGGCTGAACTAATGCTCACTGAGACTTTGTAAATGGTGACCTGAATCTTTTTTCACCCTTGCTTAGTAGTGAGCACTGAAGCTGTCAGCACAGGACATTATTGAATTGGTGAATATGATAAAAACTTGGCAAAATCTTTTGCTAAGGTTTGTTCTTTCACTCTTCAACATAATGCATGGAAAAATATAAAATCTTGTGTTTTATATATTATTCTATCTTATTTTGACTAATTACGTATAACATGAACATGTATAAATTACTTTTTAAAAACAAGTTTCGAAGCAACATCTAAACCATTTAATAGTATGAACAAACTTTATTATTAGGACAAAACCTTTCATGATGGCTAAAAAAATTATCAATCAGAAATTAAAATTACAGAATTAGCAATTGCAACAACAGAATCAATAGTTGTAACAATAATTTCAACAACAGTGATGAGAGATCTAAAATTTGACTACAACAGTGAATAATATTGCCAATAATTTCCAAGCAATTTGAGAGACTATCCATCAACTAATTGTTAATAAGGTGGTGGTTCAAAGATGATAATTATAACACCCCAAATCCAGCTCACTCACAAATTGAACTGGAATGTTACGGGTCTCCCGATTAAGTTAGTCAACCCGAACTTAACCCGAATGGATCTACTCTTGGTGTCTTAAGATGAAACATAATTATCGTTATGTATGCATGAGATACAAGGAACCCTAAGAGGATACTACATGAATGGACAAACAATTCACACTAAAAAATAATCACAACAAAATTGATAAAATTTCTAAAATAAAATGGGTAGAGTGTCCTTTAAAAGTGCAATAATGAGTCAACTTATCAAAACAATTATATATAAATATATCTCATCCTACCATATAAAATTTTTCATTTCATATCATATCCTAATGTTCACCGTAATAACATCAATGACATAAATTAGGATCAGATCTTTCATTGTCATTTATCATATTCATAAATAGGGTCTTGACCCATTTTGCTGATCTCTATCACAAAGGTCACAACATTCTCAGCAAAGTCATGTCAATACCTTATATCATGTCACATCATAATATATCATAAACAAAATCATGTATCAGTTCAAATACATATATATCGCATCAGGTTTACGTGTGTGCACATAGCAGGCACGACTCATTTATCCAGGGTGGCATATCAAACTCCTAATCATCACCTACATATATAATAAAAACAGTCATTAACAAGTGTTATTGGTTCAAAAATAACTATAACAAACTGGCAAATGAGAGCTAACTCTTATTTTGAAGAAAAACGTATATATTTTCTACTGAACTCTCTCATAAAAGAATCTACTTGGGAGCCATCGGGTCACAGACCCAACAACATCTATGGATGCCTCTCTCGGTTCTCATTTTCTTTTCTGTCGCTCAAGACTACCAGTATATCCAAAGCCCTCTCCTTTCCTCCATATATTTCCTCGCTCTATGCAAAAAGGCCGAGTACTCTTAGGCAGTCACCTTCAGTACCCTTTGAACCACAAGTCCTGACGTTTGCTATACTGAACAACATCCATAAACACCCACATTTCTCTGGGTGTGAGGAAACTCAAAACACGGAGTTGTCAGGATCCTACGGGAATGGAACATCCCTCCCATTAATCCAAAGCCTGTTATGACTAGCACGTGTGGAACACCCCGCTCTGGTTCACCAGTGAACCGACCCAGAAGTGTCACCGGCAACCGAACCGTTTGCTAATCTACTAGATTTGGTTAAGCCGACCCGGATCTACCCTCGACGTCTGAAGATGGAGATGCAAACATGCAAGGCATGGATGATATGCTTGGGTTCTAATGTGGTCCTACATGCATGCTATGATTTGTAAGCAAAAATAAAACAAAAGCAATAAACGAGAAATCCAAGGAAATATATTTATTTCTATAGAAAAACGGATAGAATTTCCCCTAAAAGTGTAATGAGGGCCAACCTGTCCACAACAAGAATATATATATATATATATATATACATATGTTTTCGAAATGATGTAAAACATGACAATCCATCATCGCATACCATCATCATCATTTTCACTTTCACTAGAACCGAGTATGAGCTCCAAGGTTCCTTGTTCATTCACATTTGTCTATTTATTTCATAGGCATTTTTATCAAAACATAAAGCAACAAAATTTTCAATCACACACAATTAACACACAATCATTAAACATTACACACGGCAGGTATATGTGTTTGTGATTCTGTGCTGCTCTTTCGCAGTCCCGACAGCTTTCAAACATCACGATCGTCACCTACATATATATATAAGAAAACCATCATTAATGAGTGTTACTGGTCCGGAAAATAACTAATATCAAACTAGCACAAGAGAGCTAACCCTCCTGTTGAATAAAAACATCATATACTTCCTCAAGAACTCTCACAAGGACACAAATGGGAGTCGTCGCCCTCAAGCGGTAGCGTCCCCTTTCCATATCATCCTCTTTCCTTGGCCATTTCATCTATCGTGTCTTGCATCAATCTCATTCTCATTCATCTCAGCCATCTATGTCCTCCATATTACTCCTGGCCTTGAACATGAAGGCTGAGTACTCTCAGGCAGTCGCCTTCAGTACCATTTGAACAACAAGTCTGAATATACGCTGTACTTAACAGTACCCATAAGCCACCACGTTCTTCGGGTGTGAGGATTTCAGACGCAGAGTTATCAGGATCCCTTCGGGAATGAAGTGGGCTCTCCCCAATCAGAGCCCGCTTTGACGAGCACATGCACTATCTGAAGACATGGCCGCCATATCCCTCATTCCATCTCTCACAAAAAATGCGAAAACTATACATATATAGGTTTGGATTGGGATTTATACAATAGGCCCGAAGGCAACTTGTGGTGGATCTTATTTTTGAAAACATACTCGAGGGATCTCATCCTCGAGGGTTATTAATCTCGAAAAACTGTTCGGCTAAATGGCTCGAGTTAAGTGGGACCAATAAAACACCACTTAACTCGTCCTACAAGTTGAAAACCAAACATACAATGGAATAAAGCGTAAAATAGAGACGAGTCCTAAATGGACCTGTTAGAAGCTCCAAGCCTAGTTGTGTGCCTAGACGGCAAGCTCCTACTTCGTACCTACACATCAAAACTAAATACTAACGCCCATTCATGATGCATTCACACATCCTATAGCATACTCAAATCAACCTGCACCAATCAACACATATCAATAATAATCAATGTAAGTTTTCCTACTCTAAGTTGCATTGGATTACAGTACTTATTTAGTCAACCTAATTAATCCCTTAGTATTTATTTTAATATCACAAAGTCACATATTTTCATATTTTTTATTAACATTAAAACATATAGCACATCAATCATTCAATCATAGCATCCTAGCATATTGTGGTAATAATCATTAATTTTAGATAATTAAATTAAAATAAACTATACCTTGTACGTCGCCGGTAATCGGTGACGGCTTGGGTTTCGTCGCATATGTCGGAGCTCAAATTCGGCGCTCGGCGGCGTCTGAAGTTTGATCAGGTTCGATTGGACGAACTCGGCGGAAGACCAGGAAAATCCACTTTTTTGGCAAGTTAAGCGGTTTTTTGGCCGGTCCCGGTGGTTTTTCGCGACTTCGAGCGATTTTCCGACGAATATTCCGGCGGGGCAATTGGGAGTAAGGGTTAGCACCGTCTTTGTGAGCTCAACCCAATGGTAGTGATGACACGGGCAGCCGCAGCGGCGATGATTGCCAGCGGCAGCCTCAAGTTCGGCCGGGGCGATCAATCTCTCCGATCAAGCATGGCCGGCCTCGACAGCGGCGCTAGATAGAGGGGAAACGTGGGGAAGGTCGAGGGGGTGGTTGTCAGCATCATTGTGGTAGTGGCGCGGCTCGGACAATGACGAATTGACTTTGTGAACGTCGTGGTTCGTGGGGTGATTCTGGCGTCGTGGTGGCGAGTCGATGGCCGAGGTTGGTCGGGGCGGCACGACGATGGCACGACACGGTGGGGCGGCGTCGGCGACAGTGGTGGTGACAAACACAGGGGTGGCAGCGTTGGGGTTTGGGGTGAGGAAGTATCGGGAGGGAGGTAAAATACCTCGGTGGAAAACTTATAAATAAGTATTGATTCAATTCTTACTCGAGGCAAAATAATAACTAACTCGTAATAAATCCTAGAAAATCTAGAAAAATTGGGAAAATTCCATAAAATAAAACGAACACCACAATATCCAAATGACATGCTCTATAACTAATAACCCACCTAAACTACCCTATAACACGTCCTAATGCGTTATTCGGCCTAAAACTATTTCTACAATCAAATAAATAAATAAAATGTACTGCATACTTTTATATATTCTGATAACTCATTTCTCACCATCTTTTCGACATTATCATCATACATTTAAGTACACTAGACCCTCATCGCTCATAACTCACGGCTGGCTTCGACTCAGCGTGTGGTCTATGAACTGATTCAACTCGAACCGACGGTTAAACCGACTAGTTCGTTGTAGTATAACCCTACTCGAGGCAGGAGTTTTACAACGTGTACGCGCTCATGGTATGTGCGAGTCTGTTTCACCATCTCTTGTCTCATTGAAAACTCGATAAAATTATATATAGGCCTAGGAAAGGATTTTTATAATAGGTCTAAAGGTAACTTGAGGTGGATTTATTTTTTAAAATCAGACTCAAGGAATCTCATCATCAAGGGTTATTAATCCGAAAAAACTATTGACTAAATGACCCGAGTTAAGTGAGATCCAATCAAACACTAGTTACCTTGTCCTGCAATTAGTAAAATAAAATCACAATAGAAGGAGCAATAAATCGCGGGCGTGTCCTAAACGGACCTCGTAGAAGCTTCAAGAGAGGCCATGCGCCTAGGCGGCGAGCTCCTACTCCGCATCTATACAACCAAACTAAATGTTAATGCCCAAGCTAGCAATATAATGCATAAATAAAATGGTACAAAATTATGAATACTATAATTACTAATATCACTTTCGGACTATCAACAAATGAATTGATTTAACAATCAACAATTTAAAATCTTCTTATCATTACTTTTAACTTGATGACTACATCACCATTTCTAAACATATCATCATCTCATGTCAATTCTCATTTTGACTTAACATTCTAATCAAATAATTAATTAACCTACACAATTATAACCCTAATACCTAACTTTACAATTTTCAACATCATCAATATCATATTAATTTTCATAATCAAATAATTCAAATTATAATTAATCGTTATCAATCCCTAACTTCATACAAAAATCTATTAATGCGCAAATAATTATCATAAAAAATTTAAAATTAACCTATTAGAAAAAATATGAACAATTTCTAAAAAATATAGATAATATTCATAATGATCAAAATGAATAAAAAATCTAAAATTTGAGAAGCATAAAGCATCTCACTGTGCTTTGGCATGAAATCGGCAATGACGGTTGTGGCTGGTAATCTGCTGGCAAGGGAAGGTCTAGGGGGCGTGGGCTAGGGTAGGAGGGTAGGAGGAGGTGACCTAGGCAGCTGGCCGGAGCAACTACTGTCAGCGGCCGAGCATGACAGGGAGGAAGGGGAAACAGGGTAGAGGAAGGGAAGGGAAAGAGTTGGTCGGTGACAAGGGAAGAAGCGGCGGCTGGTGGCGGCACTCCATGAACAGAGCAACTGTGGACGGCGGTGAACCGGGTAGGAGAAGGAAGAAGGAGGGGGAGAAAGGAGGAGGCTAGGGAGGCAGTGGCGATGCCGGTGGCAGGGTTGTCCGTGGTGGGGTGGGCAAGGATTTGGTCAGCGGGGTCGAGAACAAGGTGTCACTCACAGGGGTAGTTTTGTAACTAAAATTTGACGCGCTCGATACTCGAATGAAAAATTGAAAAATAGAAATAAATTCTAAAAAAATATAAAATAACATATAATAAATTACCACAAAATAAAGCAATCGTTTTTAAGTCGAGTGACATGCTCTAAGTCTACTAACCCACTCAAAAATAATAAATAACGCATTGTAACACAATCATGAGCTAAATCTGATTCTACCATTCACTAAAAATAAAAAAATTGGGCATACTCTTATATACTCTGATTACTCATTCTGCTACTGTCTTGCTGATGTTATCATTGTATATTTGAGTACACGTGACTGTCATGGTTAGTAACACACATCCGGCCTTGGCAGTCGAACCGATCAGTTCCAACTATAAAACTGTGACTCAAGTCGCGGGTTTTACAACAGTTATTAATGCTACCCGATGTGACTAAAATAGATCTTATAGCTAGTGCATTAATTGTTAACAATTAAAAAAGTAAATGAGTACAGTTTTGTGCCAACAATGATGGAATATTTTAGTTACTAGAATCCTTAAACTAAATTATCAAAGAAAGAGAGAACAATTTTTTAGATTATCAACAACTAATTCTAATCTAAAAATAAAAAAAAAAATAGAAAGGAAAGGTCTAATCTAGATAAGGTTTCTCAATATGAGAAAATTATGCTAGAGATTTGATTGCATTAAACCAATAATAAACAATATATTTGAATATATTTGTAAAAGCAAAATTGATATTACTTCCATGTGACAATGAATTCCTAATGTATAGTTACCCATTTCAAAGTACTAATTTTTAATTCTCCACAATGATAGATATCCATTTTGATATATTATCCTTTATTAATTTAACTTAATATGAATTAAGATCTATGAGTTCATCACAGTTAAATCCTTCTTTGGGTACACAATTTAAATAGATCACGCAAATATCCTATAAATCTTATTTAGACACTTGTATTCAATTTATGATTTTTCTTTGTAGTTCCCTCACAGACAAAGTATAATCAATTTATTCTTCAAGCAATTGTTCACTACACCTTGTGTCTTCGAAACATCACTCAACGACTAATTAAAAAAATTAAAAATAATAAAACACTTCCCTCATGGAGAAACTAATAATTTAAATTTTAACTAATATAAAAAATCAAGTCATTGGTCTAAGATGTATTTCAACTCTAACATAAATTAAATTACTCCATAAAAGATATAAAAATTAAAATCATAACGAGATTATTGGAAACATTAATAATGATATTACATCATTAGTTAAAATTTAAATTCTCCTCTTTATTTTCTTTCAATCTCCAATCTATTTCTTGTTGATCCACCTTACCGCACTAAAATTTGAGAGAAGAGCCCAAAAACAATAGAAAAATTAATTAATGAGTTCTACTCTTTTTGATTAAGATGAATGAGGTGTAATGAAAGATGAAGGTCTTATAGAAGAATCATATATTAGATGAAACAACTTGGGAGACCAAATATGACAAGAAGGTCAAGTATTTCTCTTGGGCAAATTTTGGAACAAAAATTCTTTACTTTAGGTTGGGGTGGGGTGGGGGATGGGGGTGGTTTGAATGTAATCGCCAGTTTCTTCAATGTTACTAGCATTAGACTTCAGTATTCAACTTATTAACTTAAGCAAATATAATTTTTCTTGATACTATTAGTATTGACTAATATCATGATATAACAAAGAATTACATTGAAATTGGTTGAATAGATACTAAGATTATTTATAAGAGTTCCAAACTCTAAGTTTTTGGATCGTATATAAAACCCGTAACCCTAGTCAGGGTTTAATAGATAGAACCAGTTAGTTTAACTATTATTTTCAGTCGAGTCAATTTTAAAACTTGCGTAATGAGCCAAGGCCAGACGTGTGTTATGAACCATGAGGATCATGTATTTCAAAATATATAATGATAACGTTAGTAAGACAACAGTAGAATGATTTATCAGAATATATGAGAATACGCCCAAATTTTTTTTATTTTAGTATTAGACCGTAAAATTATTTTTAAGCCAAATAACATATTAGGATGCATTACAAAGCAGTTTGGGTCAGTTATTAGTTATAGAGCTTGTCATTGTGATGTTATGATGTGTATTATATTTTATGTGATTTTTTCCTATTTTTTTATTTTTTTAGGATTTATTACTAGTTTGGTATTATTTTTAACTCGAGTAGGAGTTGAGTGAAGTTTTATTTATGAGACTACCCCCAATACAAACCCCGACCTTTTCTTCTCCCCTTATCTCGATGCCACCCATGTCCTTGCCATTGACACCACCGTGTTGTTGTTGTGCGGCCCGAGCATCCCCGGTCGCCGCCCGGTCTCCATGACGCACGGGAGCCCACCCTAGAGCGGCCTGTCCCGACACATTGTCATCGTCATCAGAGTTGGTATGCCACTACCGTGTCGTCAACACCATCCCCTTTGACCCCAAAATCATTTCCCCCATACCCAACGCCGCCGTTGAGGCAGGCCGAGGCCCGATCGATAAAACCGACCGACCCCAACCACCTTGCCGCGACCGGTGGTTATTGCCGCCATTGCTGTCCTCACCACCACCACCATCGGGCCAAGTTCTCCGAGCCAATGCTGACCCATAGCCATGATTGCCTCACCAGAAAAGTCACAAAAAAACTACCGGAAAGCTACCGAAAAACCATCATAAACTGCCAAAAAATAGTCGAAAATCGCCGAAAAACTGGATTCGCTGAAATTTGCCAAATATTCCACAGAATTCATCCAGTTGAACCCGATCAAACTTCGGACACCACCAGATGCTGAATTCGAGTCTCGAGCCGCACAATGATACCCTAGCCATCGTTGATTGCCAATGACGAGGGGTATAATTAACTCCGATTTAATTACTTAAAGGTAATACTTATTAGCAAAACATGCTAGGATTAATAAATTGATGTGTTAGACATTTTTATTGTAATAAAAATATGAATTTGTTTGATTGAATTGTATTAAAACGAATGTTAAGGAACTAATTAGGTAAACTAAATAATTTTCATAATCTAATGCAACGTAGAGTAGGAAAACTTGTGTGTGATTGATGTATGATGTGGTATGAGTATGTATTAATGTGTGTATGCTATAGGATGTGTGAATGCATCATGAGTAGACGTTATATTTTAATTTGATGTATAGGTACAGAGTAGGAGCTCACTGCCTAGGCACACAGACACGATTAGAGCTTTTACCAGGTCCGTTATAGACTCATTCCCCATTTTACGATCTATTTTATTGTATGTTTATTTTATTACTTGTAGGATGGGGTAAGTTGTATTTTATCGGATCTCACTTAACTCGGGTCATTTAATCATTCAATTTTTTGGATTAATGACCCTTGAGGATGAGATCCCTCTAGTTTGATTTTAAAAATAAGATCCACCGCAATTTACTTTCAGACATATTATATAAATCCTTTCCCAAACTATCACAATTCAGTGAGACAAGAGATAGAAAAACCAGATCGCATGTACCATGAGGGGGTGCACGTGTCAGTTAAAGTGGACTCTAGATTAGTAATAGAGTTGTTCTACTCCCTAGGGATCCTAACAACTCCCATTTTTACTTTCTCACACCTGGAGAAACGTAGAGGTTTATGGGTACTATTTAGTATAGCGCACATTTGAACTTGTAGTTCAAAGGGTGCTAAAGGCGACTACCTGAGAGTACTAGGCTTTTGTGCTCAAGGCTAAGAGAATTATGGAGGAAATGGGAGGGCTTATGATATATTGGTAGTCCCAAGGCACCAAGAAAATGAGAAAATGTCAAGAGAGGCATCAGACTAGTCAGTTCGGGACTCTATCAAGCCTACAGCCTGGTGGCTTTTCAATAGATGCCTTTAGGAGTGTTTACGAGAAGTATATATGTAAAACCTCATTTTTGGATTAGGGTTTTACCCAATTTTAGTTTTTCCCTCTTCGAGTCATTATCGAGTTGGTTCGAGCGAGCTCAAGTCAGACTAATGAGTTGACCACGAATTTAGGCCTAGATCTAGGCCATTTTAGTGTTTCGCATCCGTTTAGAAATTTTTGAGTATTTCATGTGCATGCAGTATAGGAATTTTTGATCCCTCAATTGTGTATCTATGGGCCCATCTTGATTAAGTTCAGGGTTTGAGGTGTATTTAGCCTTCTTGCCTTGTTACCCGCTTATCGAGTCACTTTTAGGACTCGAGTCAGTTTCAACTTTGAACGATCTTGATCCGAGTTTTTCGTCAGCTTGGCAAAAGAGTTAACTTATACTATGACTATAACACGAACTTTGATTCTAGAATAGATACTCTAGATCCGCTAGGATTATTAGGTAACCATTACTTAATTATTTGAGAGGTTAATAAGGATTAAGGAAGGAGTATATAAGGACAAGAGATGGCTAGAAATTAACACTTTGCAAACCCTAACCCTCCCCAAGAATGTTGTTCTCTCTTCACCCGTCTTCCAAGTGTTGCCATCACTCTCTTTCCCTCATCTTTACCTCCGCACACCTCTCTTTACATTAGGATTCATGCAAAGAGTATCCTAGGTGAGTTTAGTTTAGAAGTGCACGAAGAAGTTAGTAATTAAACTATAATATAGATTAATTATTAAGATATGATTCACGCATTTTTTCATGTCTTTTACCTCTTCATTTTGTGTGATTGTGTATTCATAAAATATTTGTTGCGAGATTGAACAGTTTGAAAATCTATTCTAAATATTCAAGTTGGATTTATTAAGGCTCTAGCTGACCCAAGCCAAACCCTTGGATGGTACAGCCCAATTCACATCTTACTTATTGTACTAAATTATTTTCAATCTATAAATAAAAATATTATTTTATAAATTTAAAACCGAGTAGTATATCAACAATCAATACATACAGTAGTAATAAGGTAATAGGTAGGCAAATTAAGTTAAATTAATATTTTATCAGGATTCATCGAGCTTCAAGTTGGAAGACCTATTAATTTCATGCCAGAGATTTATCCGAGCATTAAAATAATGAACACAAATTTAAGTAAAATAAAACCGAACGCCTTTCCTTCATAATTGCTAACCAAGCTAGTTTAGGTCGATCACACTTAGGCCTAAACATGGTTTGGTTATCCGACCGAACCAACCGAACTAAACTCTATTCGGTAGTTCAGTTTGGGCTTAATTCGGTTTTTAGTTTTATTTCAGTTCAACTAAAATACTCTTATTTGGGTTTATTTGGTTCAGAATCCATTTCTAAACTAGATACCCAAAATCCAAATACCCCCACTGCCTTCCCCTCCTCTACTTTCCCATTGGCCATCCTATGGTGGATGGCTTGTTGTGTGAGTGTTTGAATATGTAAACGTCGGAGTCCAAGAAATTATTTTGGTACTACAATTTTATAAAATGATGGTCTTTCATCGTATTTGTATTATCTCATTGGAAATAAAAAATTCACCATACTTGTATTTAAAAAGTCTCATTTAAGAGTATAAAAAATGAGATTGAGGTTTTAACAAGGTTCATAGTTGCAGAGGTCAAGTTTCACAAGCAGAATAAACTTAACAGTGGTTGAATGTAAAAAGAGGGAGTCCTTGACCGAACATCAAATCTGAGTGGCAAAGACTTGCACAAATCATGTTGACCTGTTCCCCTGCACCCCAGCAGACCGAAGCTGCAATCAATGTTAAATCTTTAGGCGCTCCAATGCCCTCATCAACTTGAGCTAAACCAGATTGCCTACATTGCAAACTTAGAAACATAGAATTGATGTTTGGCAAGAGCCGAGTTTCATATCTCTGAAACGAATTACCTGCGCTCACACTACGGTAATTTATAGTTTTAATCAAAAAGATAATCAGTTTCTTTCCATGTTTAAAATGATTTTGATGTATTCCGGCTCTTTCACAAGTTGCAACGCCTTCCCTATTTCCTCTAGTGGAAGTTGATGAGTGATATAGCTGCCCAGCTTCAATTCCTACATGCATTGGCAACACTATAATTAGATTGATAAAATTACTCTTAAAGTAAATAATTAAGCAAGATAATATCTGTTTAAAATTACTCACTCCATATACCATTTGGTTAGAATTATGGGCAGATCTGATTTTTTTAAAAAAAGAGAAAAAATGTTGTGCAAATTTCAAATGCAAATACCATGAATTAAAATAGTACAAACATTTTTTCCCCATCTTGCTGTAAAATAATTCAATATCTTTTTTTTGAAAATAAAGTAAAATATTTTAGATAAGCATCATAAAACTAATAATAACTTCTTCAAAAATATTCAACATTATTTAGAGCAAAAAAAGATTTTAAGAAATTTTCAATTAATTTGAGAAAAAATATATAAGTTGATAATAAAAATATTAATGAGCTAGTTATAAATTCAATTACAAGGTGGTAATATTATGAAAATAAAAAAAATATAGCCGGTTATTATTTTGAATTATTTGGTCAAAATTCGGTTAAAACTAAACCAAACTGAAATAATACAGTTTAGTTAGTTCAATTATAAATTACAATTCATTTCAATTTGGTTGGTTTACGATTCGATTTGATTTTACCAAAACCAACCCATTACTCAGGCCTAATTACACCCTTATCACCTCAACGTAGAGTCCTCTCACATTATTCTTATCCAATACGTACATGTATATCAAGAATAATACGATTGCAGCCGCTAACAATTTGGTAAAAATAGCGGTCCACATACGGTTGGTCCCAGTTGTTGCCTTGGGAACGAGAAATTCAACAAGCAGTCCCTTTCTGTTTTCTGGACGTTTGTCACGACTCCTTCCAAGTTCCATCTTCTCCAATCATCCCGACGCAGCTGCCAAGCAGCTTCTCTGCTCCCCGATCATCTTTCTGTAAACTCGTCTCCGTGCCAACTTCCCAGATTCTTACAAATCTAGATAGCATTGCATAAAATACCATGCAAGTTGAATATACAGGCGGTGATTAAGAGGAAGAGTGTTAAGCAAAGTAGCTGCAGGGGGTTCTGGGAAGATGGAGAGGTACGAGTATTTGAAGGATATTGGATCTGGGAATTTTGGGGTGGCTAAGCTTGTGAGGGATAAGAAGACCAAAGAGCTCTTTGCAGTCAAGTTGATTGAGAGGGGGCAACAGAAGGTTTCTCTTTGTTTGTTTGTTATTTTTCTTTTATTAGTTAGCCTATTCGTGGGCTGTCTTTGAATTTTTAAACTGTTGGGTGTCCTCTGTTTTTTACTTATTGTGCTCAGAAACTCCATTTTTATTTTTTGGGTGACAGATTGATGAGCATGTTCAGAGGGAGATAATTAATCACAGATCACTCAAGCATCCCAATATAGTTCGGTTTAAAGAGGTAGAAGCTGTTTAGATTAAGCGGTACCTAATCGTATTGTGTTTTAACATACTTCCTACTTCTTTGGTCTTTTGTTTATTAAATCTTTTCTATTTGAATCTTCTAAATAAGGTCTTACTTTTGAATAAAATGAACTGAAATGTTAAAAAAAATCAAGAAATGGAAATGAAAAAAATGACAAAATGGAAATGTTGAAAATGTCCTTAGTACATTTTTTTTTTAGGATAGTAAAAAATTCAATGAAAGAAATAGGAATTTTTGTCTTTTCAGTTACTCTTGCGGGCCCCACATGACAAAAATAAAATAAAATTTCCTTCAAAATAATTCACGACGTAACCGCGCAGCTCGAAATTTCCTAACCACCCCTAAATCCTAAACCCTC
>JAVDBV010083790.1:0-15672 GCA_032619315.1 Piper longum | reverse complement strand
TCTAGAGGTATGACACCCACACCTCTATGACATCACCAAGCCAACCCATACCTCTTTAGGTATGGTGCTCATGCCTATGACACCACCACCCTTTTTCTATAAAATCCCCCCCTTCCCTCACCTTTTCACCTCCAACCAATTATTCCACTCTCCTTGGCCTCCTTCTTCCTATTTGGAACTCCAAGCAACCCCTTCCACGTTCCTAACATCCTTGGGTGGTAGGCTTTGAAGTTGGATGCCTCAAAAGACCTCCCCTTGGTCTTCACTCGTTAGCATCAGGTTTGGACTGCCACTGCTTCTTATTGTTTGATGTGTATTGCTAATATGATTCAATGAAATTATTTTTATAATATTTTTACCGTATATATATGAATGTTATGAGAATTTTAAGTACTCTTTTATTGTATTTTTATAATTAAATAAATAGATATGATGTTTATAATGTATGTATGTCACTAAAATGCACCATTTAAGTATAAAAATCATATCTTGCCATTATGATGTCCAATTTACACGATTATTATTTTCTTGCACTCAAAACATATAGCTATACAACTTTGGTGTTGTGTGATTTACCTGCTACTACATATAATTTGCATGTATGAGGGTAAACGTTGAGGAAAGGTGGCGACTTGGACCATTGTGGTGATATAAGCGCTTCTTCCTCCAATTTTTACTCTCTGAAATTGTAGAGTCTATTGATAAAAATCATGCAATATTTTCATGTTGATTTCATGAGTTCACTGTAAAATTTTAATCCTAATATAACCATTAAATAATTATGAACATAACCCATAAGTACGAGGTGTATTTCCTGTGTATTTATGACTGTGAGTATGATCAGTGATTGTGTGATAGTTTAAGCCATTAATTTTAAACTAATAAAATATTTTAAAATTATTTGAAAACAAAATAATTGTATAATTAAAATATATAAAATTTTGGAATGTTTAAAAATTATCTAGATAAGTTTCATAGGTGGTTACTGAGATAGTGTAAAGATGCTTGGTAAAAACCCTAGTATTTCAATCCAGTTTGAAATTACCTTAAAATAGGCTAACGGAGTTGGATTTTAGTAAAACATATTCTAGACCTTACCCTATGTTTTAGTAGCACTCTTATTAATGTTTGGGGTAATTTTGGTAGGTTTACAATTTTATTTCTGAATTTAAAATCCGTTAAGGATTAGATAGCTCTAGAAACAGCCCATCCAGTGACCCAAATTGTAAAATATACTTAAGCCTATCTACAAAGTAAATTTAAACTAGATATTACTGGGATCAAAATCAGTATGTTAGTTAACTAGGACCACTGACCCAATCCCAATTGGATTCATCTAGCCCATGAACCAATAGTTACAAATTGGTACATAGCCCAAGGACACTGTTCCAGCACCATGGGGCCGAATTTGATGGGCATCATTCCCCTTGATTGGCCAATGGACCAGCCACGGTAAAATTTATCAATCAACCTTATAGTGTAAAGGACAACTAAATATAAATTTGGGCCCATTTGGACATTTTTGGGCCTATCCGAAAAATCGTATGGTGAGCCCATTCGATTAAACACCATAGAATTGATTAAATCTCACTAAGTGTACATGAAACCAAAACCTTAAGTAAGTTATCTAATAAGGTTTAACACTTCACTTATGACCTAATTAAGAGAATTAAGTGTTGTTTAAGTGTTGAGCTTGTGTTGAGGCTTTGCCTTGTTTTGCGTGCCGATGTGACCCGATTCTTATTCGGTTCCATCTCCAATGCTAGGTATCACGGGTGAGCTCACCGACTAGAGTACGGAGCTCTACTCACACAGGTCCGTAGGACTCTCCTTCTCCGCTTGACTCCTTGCGTGTAAGATTTAATCGTGTTTTAAATGTAGGACGTCATCGGTGGTGTTTTATTGGATCCCTCCGATGTCAGGTCATTTAGCCGTGTTTTTACACATATTTAATAAAACTACAAGGATGAGATCCCTTGTTGATTTTCGAACTTTAGCTCCAGAAATCTATTATACAAGCCTCATCCCTAAGCCTATTATATAAGTACGCGTTGTCTTACGGATTTCACGAATAAGAGAATGAGTGGTACGGAGATATGTATGGACCGTGCTAGTACTCCTTCAAACCATGAGGTAGTTTGGGTGTATGATGGTACTGCGTAATGCAGCGCATTTCCGGAATATGTGGCACTAACTTAATTGTTCCTTTTGCCATATGAGTACAATGGCGGGTGATATGGAAGATGTGAGGGCGTAAGCGTTGTATGTATGTATGATTATGTTTATGAGCCGTGCATGCGAGCCGACATTTGTTTAAGTATGTTTGCTTACTGCCCTGTGTGAGGCATTCTTGAAGTTTCACATGTTTTCGTGGGTAATGGAATACCCATTTGCCAAATTGTATTAGTTATTTTTCAGACCAGTAATATTCGTTACTGACGGTTTTCTTATAATATATGTAGGTCCCGCAAATCCTGTATCGACTTCGGTGGAAGGACAGATAAATGCTACACACACTTGAGCTCAACATAAGATTTTCTTTCTTGCATTTATTTATATTTGATGTGTTTTTATAAATAATTGACAATGTCTTCCATTCTCATGACACCAAGAGGGTTATTTCGATCTATTTTATGGATCGAGTCTCACTGACTAATAATATTAAACATGTCTCGACTCGATCGTAATATTTCTGATTCGGTTCTTAAGTGAACCGAAATCGGGGTGTTACATCTTCAAAACTTGTTTTGTGGCATGGGTGGTTTTTGTTAAATGACATGCTTGATTCTCCATTACTGTAATTGAAGGGAACACCATTTCCTTGGCCTTCGAAAGTGTTTTTGTGACACAGGTGGTTTTTGTTCATTGGCTCATTGGATTCTCCACAACAACGATTGGTTTACTCTTGAACATTCTTCAAAACTAGTTTTTTTTTTTATTTAGTGGCACATTTACTTCTCCATAATTGGGATTTGCTTCACTTGATTGAATGGCACAGGGACATCAAATTGTGAAGAATGCAGAGGAAGAACGGTACTCTGACATATGGAAGGACGAGATAATCCCCTTGGACGATGCTCCTACAATAGATAAAAGCGATAGGCTTCCCCAAAGCTCATCCAACCTATACGTATCGTGCATCCCTGCATCGGAGATTTGGAAACATGATTAATCCCATCAGCGGATACGTTTATCCCGAAAGTGGAACGATGAATGTGCACAACTTTGACAAGTCATTTCCCTTTCCGAGGCATTGTTATAGTTAGAGAGTGTGACATGCCCGAGGCCTATATATAATGGACCAGGCCTGTACAAGATTAGGAGTGGTATATGCAGTGAAAGCATCTTTCCCAATATATATGTCTTCTTCTTCTTCCTTGAGTCTTAGATTTGATCCCCATTGTCTCCTTTGTTGTAAACTTTATCTTTAACCAAATTATAATATATGATAAAACCATCAATATAAAACCTTTATCTTCTTCTGATTAAATCATCAAGAAATAAAATTAGATAGTGGAAGTGTACCTGAATCTATAACAACATTGATTCTTCCAAATTCAATATTAGTTTTTAAGACCAAAGTTTATGGATGATGGGATGCCAAATTCCTTCTTTAGTAACTCACTCTAGAGTGAATCAGGTAAAGTAGTAAGACCAATCATACTTCTCACCACATCTTTTAATATTCGGTTTCGTCTCTTAGCAATACCATTTATGCTAGGAGTACCTGACATTGTGTATTGTGGGACAATTTTGCACTCTTCTAGGAATTTGGAAAATGGTCATGGATGTTGTACACCTAATCCATCATATCTACTATAGCATTCACCACCATGATCATATCTAATAGCCTTAATTATTTTGTGAAGTTGATTCTCAACTTTAGCCTTATATACCTTAAACACGTCCAATGCTTGAGACTTCTCATGAATGATATAAAGATAACCATAACAAGAATAATCGTTTATGAACGTAATAAAATATTGTTGACCATTCCAAGAAGCCGTAGGAAATGACTCACAAATCTCCATATGTATTAGTTTTAAGACGTTTGAAAATCTATTGGTATCTAGTGTCTTTATATTTCTTTGTTTTCCCTTAATGCACTCAATATAGACTTAAAGTCTGATTAACTAAGAGAATCAAGAATTCCATCTGACATAAGTCATTCAATTTTTTGTTTAGAAATATCTCCTAAACGCTTATGCCAGAGTAAAATAAAATTCTCATTAGTTAATTATCTTCTCGTATAACTTAGACCTACATTCAAAGTTTTATTAAAAGATGCAACAATATTAAGTAAATATAGATTATCATAAAAATGACAAGGAACCTATACCTACAACATTTGAATTTTAAAAAAGACTAAACTTATTATTTGTAAATGAACAAGAGTAACCAGATTTGTACATTATAGAAATAGAAACCAAATTCCGCCTAAAGACGACAATACATTTGTCTCTTTCAAATCTAATTAATATCATGTCTTCAATAATAATCTAACAGTCCATATTGCTTCAACAATAACTGATTTGTTATCACCCATATAGATGAATCTTTCAGCATCATTTGGCTTTCGACAATTCATGCAACTCTGCATTAACACACTTATGTGAGTAGTAGCACCTGAATATAACCACCAAATATGTATTGGCATTGAAGCTAAATTAACCTCAGAATAAACAAAATTAAGAAATGGACCTTTCTTTATACGCCAAGCATGATACTTAGTACGTTCTTTCTTCATATGTCTAGATTTGCCACAAAAGAAATACCAAGAAGCCTGATTTTCTTTCTTTTGTTATTGCTTGTGAGAACCATTATTAGCTTCCTTAACCCTCTTTCTCTTCTTATTTTTATCCTGATAGTTACTAGCCAAGTAAACACTTTTAGCCTGTTCTTGCTTCAATCTTTCTTCTTCTTTGACACAATGAGAAATAAGCTCATTAAAAGTCCATTTATCCCTTTAGCAATTATAACTGATCTTGAATTAACTGAATTGTGCTGGAAAAGAAATTTAAACTAAATGCACGAGTAAATCTTCAGATAGCTTTAACATTAGTGCTTTTAATTTTAAAGGAATATTTGACATCTCCAAAATGTACTCTCTTATGCTTATTTTGTCTTTAAACTTCATTGAAATTGAGTTCAATACAAGCGTACGTGTTTCAGCCTTATCGTTTTTTATAAAAAGCTTTTTAATTTCTTTAAGAAACTCAGTGGCTGTAGGAACTTTTTCAGACACATCATCCCTAAAGGTCTTTGGAATCTCACGCTCCATGATCAAAATACTCATGTGATTTGAATGTTCCTACTTTTCAATATCTTGTTTTTCCTCAATAGAACTTTTATACCTAAGAGAAGCAGGTTGTTCAATCTTTAACGCAAAATCAAGATCCATGAAGCAAAAAACGATCATCACGCTCTCTTTTCAATCGTTAAAATTATCTTTAAGCATTGGAACTAAATTAATATTGGCAGAAATCATAGAAGCAGAATGATTGACTGAAAATAGAATAAAATAACATACACATAATAAGATTAATTATTCAAACAATGGTTAACCACATCAACAGATACGTAACACAACATTAATATTTAGTATTTGGACAGAAATATTAATTTTTAAATGGTACTCTCAGTATTGTAATTAAATATGAACAATAAATCCTGTCAAATAATAAAATTTTTTTGTGCTGATTTATTATCCACATGGAAGCTTGATAATTTTTCTATATTTATTACCACAAATGTATCCTAGTGTAATAATCAAATATGGACAATAAATTTTGTCAAATAATAAATCTTTCTTTGAGCCGATTTATTATTTACATGGAATCTTAATAATTATCTAATATTTATTACCATAAATGAATTTATAATTCTATCAAATATTAACCTTCCTTTGGGCCAATTAATATTCATATGAATTAAATACCCACAACCATCTTAATATTAAAAATAAATAATTTTCACAAAAGAGGCTACTTTAAGAGTATATTATAATCCTTAATAATTCTAAAATATTAATCATAACATAACCATAATTTGAATTTAATAATCTCAAATATGATAAAATTGAAAAAGGTTATTCTAAAATTATAACCTTTTATAACTTTATTTTCCTTACTTGATATTTTACCAAAAGAGGACCTTAATTTGGAAAATAAATATCCCATGCAAAATTTTTTGTACTTTCCTTTAATCTTAAATCCATAATTAAATACAAATAAAAATAATCCTTAATGATCTAATATGAAGTTGGCTCTGATGCTACTTGTTGTAAATTTTATCTTTAACCAAATTATAATATATGATAAAACCATCAATATAAATGTTTATCTTCTCCAAATTAAATCATCAAGAAATAAAATTAGATAGCGAAAGCGTGCTTGAATCAATAACAATATTGATTCTTTCCTTCTTTAAGATTTTGATCTTCAAAATTCAATATTAGTTTTCAAGACCAAAGTTTATGAACGATAGGATTCCAAAACAAAAACTACATATGAATTCAGAGACCAAAACCCCCTTACTTATAACTTTAGTTTCATAATTTTAATTTAATCCATCATAAAAGAGAAATTATAAAAATGGTATCTACACATTTAATTCCACACCTATATTAATGACCCATTAACCTTACATTTTAATAGATCAATTGAAACTAGTCCAATCTTAAATAACATATGATAGAATTATAAATTCATGTATATATTTATGTCGAACATCCAACATCCTTTTACACCAACTTCTATAAAAAGATCCTGCATCCCCTTTTATACTCTTTTAATCTTTTCATATCTTGAAATTAGATGCGGGAGTTGGACACACAGGTGCAGAAGGTTATCGTCGCCGGTGGTGGCGATGCAAGGCTCGTATTGGTCGTCACCATTGGAGGCAAGGGTGGAGAGTGGCTTGCTGACGGAGGTCTTGAGTGTGCCGGTGGGGTAGTAACTAGGGACTGCATGGTAGAGGAGAAATGCCACCACCATGGCATTGGTGAGCTTGGATAGATTTGGCACCTCCCCGCATTGAACGCCTCATCATTGATCCCACATCCCTTTTTATACTCTTTTAGACTTTTCATATCTTGAAATTAGATGTGGGAGCTGGACACACAGGTGCAGAAGGTTATCGCCGCCGGTGATGGAGACGCAAGGCTTCTACTGGTCAGCACCATTGGAGGCAAGGGTGGATAATGGCTTGCCGATGGAGGTTTTGAGTGTGCTTGTAACACCCCGATTCGGTTCACTTAAGAACCAAATCAGAAATGTTATGATCGAGTCGAATCATGTTTAATGTTGTTGGTCGATACGACTCGATTGATCAAATAGATCAAAATAACCCTCTTGGTGTCATGAGAATGGAAGACATTGTCAAATAAATATCAAAATACATCAAATATAAATAAATGCAAGAAATTAAATATTAGGTTGAGCTCAAGTGTGTGTAGCATTCATCTATCCTCCTACCAAAGTCGATGCAGGATTTGCAAGACCTACATATATTATTTGAAAACTGTCAGTAACGAATGTTACTAATCGAAAAAATAACTAATAGAAACTGGCAAATGGGTATTCCATTACCCACAAAAACTTATGAAGCTTCAAGAATGCCTCACACCGGGCAGTAAGCAAACATATTTAACAAATGCCGGCTCGCATGCACGGCTTATAATCATAATCATACATACATATAGCGCTTACGCTCTCACACCTTCCATATCACCCGCCAATGTACTCGAGTGGCAAAAGAAACAATTAAGTTAGTGCCACATATTTTGGAAATGTGCTGCATTACGCGTAACCATCATACACCTGCACTACCTCATGGTTTGAAGGAGTACTAGCACGGTCCATATATATCTCCGTACCACTCATTCTCTTATTCGTGAAATCTGTAAAACAGCGCGGACTTATATAATAGGCTTAGGGATGAGGATTGTATAATAGATTTCTTGAGCTAAAGTTCAAAAACCAATAAGGGATCTCATCCTTGTAGTTTTATTAAACTTGCATATAAAACACGGCTAAATGACCCGACATCGGAGGGATCCGATAAAACTCCGCTGATGCCATTCTACGTATAAAATACGATCGAAATATACACACAAGGAGTCAAGCATGGTCCAAGCTCCAAGCGTATCTGCACATCTACGGCGAGCTCGGACTCCGAAGCCTACATCGGAACCCACTGCTAAGTATGCTAACGGAAAACTAATGTCTCTATATGATGCATGCTCGTGGTGTGTGCTCATATCATCAATACATCCTAATTAAGGAAGCAATGCTAACAAACTTATAATTAAACACTTGGCACATAAATCGAGACATAATAATACTGGATAATAAATAATAAATATACAAGAAACTACACTCATTGATAATTAGATAAATAATAAATACATAATCATGAACATAAATAATACACTAATGATAAAATAATAATATAATTATACTATATACGTACACAGGTAAACACGAGTAAGTATCATGTATACTCGTGTTAGTAAGCAAATAAGTAATCAAATAATTATTAATTAATTAAATAATACAAAAAAAATAATAAGTAAATAGTTAATATTCATTAATCACAAATAATAATAATATTATTCATACAACACAAGAATACATAATTAATTACAAATAAATAATAACATACACATAACGAATAAATAAATAAATAAATAAATTAACTAATAAATAAATAAATGAATACAATTTAGTGACCATAATAAGACTGATATTCATAAGTAAATATAATATTAAAAATATCAAATAATCATGCAAACATTTAATAAAAATACATAAATAAATAATGAATAAATAAATAATTAATTAATTAAATAAAACAATAAATAAAGAAAAATCATAATAATATCTAATCATTCTAAAAAATGTGAATATTCATCTAAACTAATTTAAGAGTTCTCGAATTACCAAAAACGGTGCAAGAACGGACGAAAACGGTCCAAAATGAGTTGAACCGGACCAAACCAAGCTGAACCAGACCGAATCAAGCTGAACCAGACCAACCCGAATGGCCTGAACCAACCCGGGTTGGAAAATAGGTTGGGTCGGCTGGGAGGATCGCGGACGCAGTCGTGGGCTAGTGGACGAGATCGTGGGCAGGCAGACACCGTCGCGGGTAAATGGGCTGGACGGGGGCGGCAGTGCCCGTTGCTGGAAAACGCCGACGCCGGCGTGGCTGCGGTGACCGCCGGTCGGGTGCGACTGAAGAGAGGACGGGGAAGGTCATGGTGGTGGCAATCGAAGGAGTCCGGCAGCTGGTCGGCCGGAAAACGGCCGGAAAGGTGTGGTGTCGCTGTCGTGTGTTGAGACGTCGCCGGCAGCGATCACGGCCACGACGGAGGTCGATGTCAGTCTCAAAATGTAGATCTAGGAGAGATGAAGTGGTGGGGGTGGTCGGATTGGCCGGTGGTGGCTTGCTGTCTCCGAAAAACGGCCCGAACGGGTGGCGGCGGTGGCGAAAACCGACTCCAAAAACTCCCTCACCGACGGCGACCGCAGCGGCGCCGGTGGCCGGGGACGAGGCGGAGACTCGCCGGTGGCGAACCGAAATGGCGGCGACGCTAAAGTGAAAAACATCTAAGATCCAGGGACATTACTGTAAATAAATGGGTAGAGCTAGGGTTGAGTGCACGACCCAGATTTTTTCCACGTGGCATGATCGAGTCATCTGACAACTCGTAACCTAGTGGGACCCACCTATGGGTATATGCACTATAGATATGGACGAAAGTTCGGATCGAGATCGTCCGAACTCGAAAATGACTCGAGTCCTTAAATCGACTCTATAGGTAGGAATCGAGGTAAGAAATATAAATGGGCCTCGAAACCCTAAACGAAATCAAGATGGGCCCGTAGGGGCACAATTGAGTGATCTAAAATTCATATGATGCATGCGAATGAAATACCCAAAAAAAAAATCCCAACGGATACTAAACGCTGTAACGGCCTAAATCTAGGCCTAAAATCCTGTCTAACACATACAAACAACTCCGTATACTTGAGTATACACTGATAACTCATGATCTTATAATCTACATGTCTGGCATAATTAGCCACTATAACATGCTCATACGGCCACCTTGGCTTATAATCATAATCTGAAACTAATTTGGCCCGATCTCACTCGAACCAACTCGATACTGACCCAAATAGGGAAAACTTAAATCGGGTAAAACCCTGACCCAAAAATGGGGTTTTACATCCTCCCCTTCCTTCCTCCTTTCTCCCTCTCCCTCTTCCTTACTCCCCCTTCTCTTTCCCTACCCACCTCTTCTCTACACCCTTGACCACCAGCAGCAGGTTGTAACATCCACCTCCCTGCTAGCCAGGCTAAACTGGTCTGCCTCTACCACTCCCTCTTCCTTTCTCTACTCGACAGCCCTACCTCCTTGCCGCTCTACCTTGCTTGTCCAACAATCACCCAACAGCATCACCTCCTCTCGGCAACAGTCGTCCGCCGTCATGGTCACCTCCTTGTGCTGTTTTGATGTGCCTTTTTTATTCCCCATCTCATTTTAGTTCTAGTTCCTTGATCATCAATAGCATGTGCATCATTATTGTTGTAAGATCCCACAACTTAGTCACACATCTAATACCTATTGATCTAATACCTACTGGGATAGGATCCTATTTATAAGTGAGAATGAATTATTAATCATTAACTTAGTTAAAAATTTTAAAAGAGATGACATAGGCTCATTATGTGTTAGATGGTGGGATAGACTAGGGACGTTGTTATCGGTCACAGGACAAATTAGGTTGTGGACTGGGGCTAGAAACGGGCCAAGTGTAGGGATTTCGGGGATGAAATTTCCTAAGGTGGGTGGATTGTGATATCCCTCAACTTAGTCCCACATTTAATACCTACTGAGATAAGATCTTGTTTATAAGTAAGAATGGTTTATAGATCTTTAACTTGGTTAACCACTTTTAAAGAAATGACTTAGCCCATTACGTTGCACTTTGAGCTAGGGGTTACAAATGGCTAGGCTACTAGCCTGGACCAAAGAAGGTCGTGGACTAGGACTAGCAACGGGCAAAGTATAAAAATTTTGGGGACAAAAATTTTCTTAGGTTGGGTGGATTGTAAGATCCCTCAACTTAGTCTCACATTTAATACCTAGTCGGATAAGATCCTATTTATAAATGAGAATAGAGTATTGATATTTAACTTAGTTAACTACTTTTGAAGAGATGATTTAGCCCACTTGTTTGCACTTTGGGCTGGGTCATTACAAATAATATCAGAGCAACCTGATTCTGTGTTAGATGGTGGGCTAGACTATGGACATTGACTAGGCTACCAGTCATGGGTCATAAAAGGTCATGGGCTAGGGCTAGCAACGTGCCAATTATAGGAATTTTGGGGACAAAATTTCCTAAAGTGGATGGATACTGAGATCTCTTAACTTAGTCCCACATCTAATAACTACTAGGATAAGATCTTATTTATAAGTGTGAATGGATTATAGATCTTTAATTTGGTTAACCACTTTTAAAGAAAATGACTAAGGCTCATTAAGTTGCACTTTGGGCCGGGTCGTTACAATTGTTATATTTATAACTTTGATTTGTGTACTCATTTTGTGTACTCAATGTGGCATATCATTTAGTTGCATGTAATTCTATTCGAATAAAATTATACTTATGTATGATTTTATGCCCTCATTCAGATTAGGGCTAGCGGATCGCAGTCGGACGATAGCACAAGTTAGGTAAGTATAATAGGTAGAATGTTGTACTTTCCTTATTAGTAGCCTAGGTCGGCCTGAGCCCAGATTCGACCACCATGCACCGAGTGCAACCGGGGTCAAGCAATTGACTCAGTCCGAAACGGGGCCTTATTATCTATGTAAATTGTATATTGTATCGAATTATTTTGTAGTGGTAACCGCACCACAAAAAGGCTACGGCCGGGGTGAGTGAGACACATCGATTCCTCCATCGCACTGAAGTGCAGTGATAAGCCTCCCCATAAAAAGGCTACGGCCGGGGTGTGTGAGGCACTCGCACAAGGTCTATTGATAGCCTCCCCATAAAAAGGCTACGGCTGGGGTGTGTAAGTCACTTGCCCTAGAATTGATGGTGAGAACTTCCCCACAAACGGGACATAGTAATCACCTGGGTCTAGTGATAGCCTCCCCATAAAAAGGCTACGGTCGGGGTGTGTAAGGCAATTGCCCGAGAATTGATGGTGACAACTTCCTTACAAACGAGGCGTAGTAATCACCTGGGTCTAGTGATAACCTCCCTATAAAAAGGCTACGTCGGGGTGTGTAACGCACTTGCCCAAGAACTAGTAGTGAGAGCTTCCCCACAAACGGGGCGTAGTGATCACCTGAGTGCAGCGGTAGCCTCCCCACAAAAAAGGCTATGGCTGGGGTGTGCGAGGAACTGGCTCTGGAGATAGTAGTGGTAGCCTCCCCACAAAAAAGGGTACGGCCGGGGTGTGCGGATCACTGCAGATACCTCCTCCGCATTGTTTTGGAGTATAGCTGCATCGCTCCACCACATATTAAAATGAACATAGAAAACTAGTGGAATGTCCTTGACTTGTTTTATTTATTATACTACTTAGTGTTGTAATCACTAACGCGGAATTGCCTCCGCAGGTGTGCAGATACGAAATTAGGTGGGCGAAGCCATTGACAACCAGAGCATGGACCAAGATAAATATGAGGACTCCCTTTTAATTTTTATTTGAGTTATAGATGTCGCTATGGGAAATGGTCTAAGACTCTGGGACAATTATTATTATATCTTGTTTGATTTTTAGTAACACCCGGCCATCTAGGCCCAATTAAATAATTGAAAAATGGCCAGTCGTTCCAGGTGGTATCAGAGCACGGTTTCCCAAAAGCTCACATCATATGACTCAAGTACCTTGTTGAAGAGTCCAATACTTGTCTTTCTCAAATGCGGTATGTCATGAGTAAATTAGTGGACTCACTAACAAACCTAAGTAATCACTGAAAAAAAAAAATTAAGCATAACACTGGTATGGGACGATGTGCTGCTTATGTGTCATGCTAAGTGCACGTGACACCTAAACCAATGAGCGTATATGGGACTCCTTTACAATCAGCGGTTTTATCTGTGTAGTATGGGTGGTATGGGACGCCTGTGCAATATGGATAATAGTGTCATGGGACAGTGTACCCCACTTTAGTAATGCATGTTAGTGGCAATGTTTAAAAATAATAATAATGATGAAAAAAAAAATTTAGGAACCATCACAGAATAAATTTTCAAATGGCAGACACTTGTAGGAAGTCGAGCCAAGCTGCGCAGTCAGACTCAAATGTGGAGAGTGTGTTGGGCCAGATTCTGACGGCATTTGATAATACACGGACTAGCGCAGGCTTCAAATAATACCAGTTCTGTGGTTCAGAACATGGTGCAGCGGTTACCGGGATTGGTAGCAGGGAATGGATTTCTAAATTCGGCTGTGGGTCTTAGTAACGTCCCAAATGGGGATCGGCGAATCGCCCAAGAGCAGGTAGGGGTAGCTGACCCGGGCAAGCGAGGGGAACTTCCAAACCCAGTGCCACTGGTAGTTCGACAAGTGGTACTGCCTGTTGTGGATGACAGTGATCGTTACACTGTAGAATAGTTCCGGAAGAACGGAGCTAGAGTATTCATTGGAGGAACTGACCCAACGAAGGCGGAGAACTGGATTGATATTACTGAGAAAGCATTTAGAGCTCTCTCTGTGCCTCATCGCTATCAAGTAAGGTTGGCGACATGCATGCTTCAGGAGAAAGCATCGTATTGGTGGAAGTCCATGGAGAAGACTATGTTTCATAAATGGTATACGGGAAAGTCACAACGTTAGGAGTGAATAACCTATCCTTGGATCTACGAGGGAAAACCTTATGTATGGAATTTTATTGTCTATGGGATAATAGGCTTTGATGTTTTGTTGGGAATGGACTGGTTGTCTACACACCAGGCTTTTCTAGACTGTAAAGAGAAGAGAGTGTTGACAAAACCTTGTAATTGTGAGATGATGGTCATTTTCCAAGGGTCATGGCATGATCCATCCTCTTGTATTGTGTCGGCAAGTGAGGCAACTAAGTGGTTGGGTGAGGGTTGTCAAGCCTATTTGGCTAATATATAGGAGTATGAATCCAAACCGAAAGAGTTGTCCATGATTCTAGTAGTAGTAGAATTTCCAAATGTATTTCGAAACGAACTTCCAGGGTTACCTCCTAAGAGGTCGGTGGAATTTGTCATTGACCTAGCACCTGGAGTAACAGTAAATTTCTAAAGCACCATGCCGTATGGCTCCAGCTGAACTCAAAGAGTTAAAGAGTCAATTAGAAGAATCTAACTAATGCGCTAGTCTTGACTCTGCCAAATGGAAATAAAAGATTCATGGTCTACAATGATACATCTCTAGTCAGGTTAGGATGTGTCCTTATGCAAGATGGTAAAGTGTTGGCTTATGCCTCAAGCCAATTGAAGATGATTTGTATGGAGCCCAGTTTAAAGTCTTTATTGACCTAAAAAAAGAGTGATCAGATTTAGAACATCAGGGAAGTTAAAGCCAAGATTCATAGGACCTTTTCCAATTCTTAATCGAATCAGAAGTTGTGCATATAGATTGGCATTACCACCAAGCCTTGATGGAGTACACAATGTCTTTCATGTGTCAATGCTAAAGAAATATGTACGAGATGAAAATCACATTATCATAAAATTTTCAAACTTAGAGCTACAATTGGATTTAACTTACGAGGAAAAACCGATTCGTATCTTGGCACGGGAAAACAAGACACTCCGGAACAAGGAGATCCCTTTGGTGAAGGTATTGTGGAGAAATCAGGGATCAGAAGAAGCTACAAGGGAGACTGAACAGGAAATGGCCAGGCAATACCCTAGCCTATTTGTAGCTTAAAAAAAAAATCCTTGTAATTGTTCTAACATGAACAGATACTGGTGATGTACTGAATTTTGGATGTCCTATTAATGCAATGATATTTCGGGGACGAAATATTTCTAAGTTGGGGAGATTGTAAAGACCCGGAAAAAAAATAAAATAAAATAAAATAAATAAAATAATAATAACGTTCGACGCGGTGGGATCGAACATGACAAAATTTATTTTTAATTAAAATAATTATCGTTAGCTGGTTAAGTATGATTGACCCGTTTAACTAGTTAAGTGAACTGTACTATTTACCCATTTAACCGGTTAAGTGAACTATACTGTGTAACCGTTTAAATGATTAAGCGAATCACGTTGATTACCCAATTACCCGGTTACCCGATTTAGTGAAATACGGGCGAAGTATACCCCTGCCATCATTTCATAACATTATAAAAAGGAGAAATGGGAGAGCATCATCTTCATATTTCTTCCTCACACATATGCCGGTTTCCTCCTTTTCTCAGGTAATTTTCCTTATCTTCTTTTTTCTAAGTTTTCATGCATACATATATTACAATCGATAATAAACATCATAATCATGGAATTAAAGTTTTAAATTAATAAAACTTAAAGAAAAAGAAATAAATTGGAAAAGTTGGAGTTTTGGGCGTGAACAGTGCCGACGACGGTGGGTGAAGAAATCCGGCCGGCCGGGGCAGCGATTGGGTTGCAATCTGTTCGGGAAATATCCTGAGCCGGCCGGAA
>JAVDBV010083781.1:0-22088 GCA_032619315.1 Piper longum | reverse complement strand
GGATCCGACTCGGCATGTTGTTTCCACCACTCGGATAGCCATCGCTACCCCTCATGGATGCTGGAATGCTAGGACCAACACCCAAATCCTAGCACCCGGTGACACCCATGAATTAGGGCTGTAACAGCAGGGGAGGCTTCTCGGCAAAAGAACAGCAACCAAAAGAAGGGGCATCACAGCAACAGACGACAGTGAAGAGGTTCTTCTCGTTCCTTTACTTGGAAGGCCCCTTTGTTCCTTTTTTTAGCACACGAGCTCCCCCTTCCTTCACGGAAATGTGGTAATTTTATAAAACTCTTAATACCTATATAATTCTTTGATTAAGGTCATTGTATCTTCACCCACCTTACCTATCCTCCATCGTATCCTCAGTTTCTCATTGTCCCCTCTCCTTTTTGTAGAATCATTAAGGATCAAGTCATCAACAGTAAGAGGTAGTGGTTATAGGTTATCAGACTCGAACACGAGCAAACACGTCATGTTTGTGTCCATTCACATATTCTATAATGCTTTATTTATATAAAAAAGATGTAAAATACATCAAATTTTCTTAATTATAATTTATAAAGAACTAGTTATTGTATAAATATAAGATGCAAAATCTATTTAACAAATCCTCTTTTTATATGTATTATTTTTTGAAGAATTGATGAAGATTAAATTTTCAAGGGAGACCACTTAGTGTGAAGTCTTACTTAACATATTACCACAAAATATTTTTGACATTAATTACAATATTTAGATTTCATTTTATTTTTATTTCTTTCGTGCTAACTAAGCTGAGCTTAAATTATCTTGTTTGGGAAAAAAATGCCGTTGTGTAGTATATCTGCGTGCCAAAACTTAGTCAGAGTAGCAAGGGGCAGTTAATTAACCAACCTATCTAATTAACCTTTGTAAATCTAATTTTAGTGTCCGTTTACTCATACAATTATCAGCTGCACAGCATGCTCTTAGCCGTTATAAAATGTTATGTATTGACGGCGTTAATCGCACTCAACTGGCTCCAATATTCATTTTGGTTAGAAAGATGAGAAGGTCATAAAGCAAAATATTTGCAGTTTACAAAAAGTATTTCTCGTTCATGTCCAGACTATTCCTGACCTCTCGGCCTCCGTGCGTGGCAGCATTGACGTATTTCTTCCAATGAGGCACGGCGCTCCGCCGATTTCTCCCAGGCACATACACACACACTGACCAGCTTCTTTCTTATGTTAATTTGCATGTATAATTAATCAATAATTTAGTACATCCCTACTATTAACTCACACAGAAATTAGAGGAGGCATCACTATCTAGCACTTCAACCCCTACTACTCTCTTTAATTTTTACTTTTTTACTGTGAAGTAAGAACAAGGACCGCTTATATATCCATATTATACTTCTTTGTCTGGTAAATATAATTGTTTGGAGGGGACAACACCCTAGTGGGCAAGTGGGGGTAAGGACAAAATCTACCTCTCTTCTTTATGCGTCCCTCTGACTTAAGTAATTCATACCTACCAACCTTCTCTTTCTTCTACCAAGTTTGTGATTAATATTTTAAATTAGACTTAACTTCTTATTCACTCTGCCTTTAAGCAACGTCGTTCTCTCCCAGGCAGCCCTGGTTGGCCACTTAAGTTTGCCGACCCAAGACCGGGAGCCGACCATATCGCCTCCTGTCTGTCGCCATTTACGGCCTGCCCACCACCCTCGTCAAGCCTCCATGTCCCTCCCTTAAAAAATCCAAATTCTAG
This sequence comes from Piper longum, assembly GCA_032619315.1. Lineage (NCBI taxonomy): Eukaryota > Viridiplantae > Streptophyta > Magnoliopsida > Piperales > Piperaceae > Piper > Piper longum. Next base: position 20,348 of record JAVDBV010083781.1, on the reverse strand, counting down.
CTAGTTACACATTATGTACTATTTAATAATGTTGGTACCCATGAACTGAACAATCAGTTATAAATATCTGAATACCATCAAGGCTAACGGTATATCGATTCACCAGTGCTAATATATATTGCATGCGTGCATGTATAAAATGAAGTAGTTTAGATCAAGATTTCATAGCATGGATTAGTGGCTATCAACCATCTTATCTAAATTATCTTTAGCATATTTTAGATTCATATATTGGGTGCACGTGTGGTGGCGTACCGGTAGTGGGGAGTTTATGATCAGGTGCTATTGTATGCATGCATGCGGGGGCAAGTTCTGATATTAGATTCATGAACCCACTTTGGAGATTTAAAGATTTCAATCGTTACCACACGTGTGCTTGAACTTACTGTGAACATATCTGGCAGATTAAATGGCCACATTTAAGCTTTGTGACTTCTTTTCGGGCTAGGGCTTATGAATGTGATATAAAATTGATGTTACATGATCTTTGTGCTCCTTATATATCACAAACTTAGGGCACATATATACGTTCTCAAAGAAATATATTATGCCTACGTGTGTTAGAACTTAGATATAGAGATTATTAACTTCCTAGGATCGGGTTTATTAACTAGCGAGCGACGAGGAGCTGGTAACTTGATAATTTGCTAACCTTATACCTAGCAAGGTTTGGCAGTAATATTATGAACACTTTGCCACTCATATGAAGCCATTAGTCTCTCAGTATAGGGCATGATTGTGATGAGATAACCAAGAAGCATTTATTTTTTACTGTGGAGAAGTTGAAGGCTTTAAATATATAAAGATTTTTTAGAAGCCATATGGTTCGCCATCGCTCTCTTCCTTTGATATTTTTTTGGCGGTCAAACTTACAGTGGGGTTGCTTCTTCCGAGATGAATTTTTTCTCGCTTTCTGAGACACCCCTCTTTAAAGAATGCATTTTTGTACGCATACTACCGTACTATACTAGTAATATAATTATCACAAGTTGTTTAAAGAGATTTTGTGGCAAATATCAAGAAATAAATATTGGGTAATTGAGTATAATTCAATTCCTTAACCATATTCTTCTCTCTGATGATAGGGTTTTGGTCCATTTGATAGATCTCATCCTACCTATCTCCATAGCTTCAGAATGAAATAACAGCCAAGAAGCCGGAAGACAAGGGTTCGTGTCTTCGTTTTGGGGTGCTGGGAGCAACCTCTCTAGTACCTTTTTTTTTTCGTATTCTTCTTATCTGTATATGTTCAATCCTTCTCTTTTTCCAGTTATTTGATTTGGGGAATATGATAGATGATTATGCTGTATGTAAATCTAATCGAAGATTTAATTCAGATAGAGCATGCACCATAGAATAAGTGTGGTAAAACATGTAAAGCTGAAAAGTACCGAAAGAGAGCCCGTCTGATACGGGGGAAAATGCCTTGATGATGATGATGAAAGAGCAGCAAATTTATGTTAAAATAGTGACGGGGAGGGGATGGATAGGAATGGGATAATATGGTGGGTGTAAAGAGGGGTTTCTGAGCTGCTTCAAACTTGCGGGTCCGATCAGAAACGAGGGAGGGAATGGGGTAGAGGGAGATGTTACTGACATTGAAATGACTAATGTCCAACGCTTGTGTTAAATTTATGGGTGTGGACGAGGCCTTGAGTCTCAACAATATATATTTTTTGTCACAAACTTTCAGATATCACCATCCTCAATGGGTCCATGTGTGTACCTATGTGACATCTCAGTGTTGCAGGATATGTGAAGAGAGAAGAAGTTGAGTTTTTTTCTTTTTATCAGGCAAGAAGAAGTTGAGTTTTACTAGACGAAGAACATTATTTGAGAACTTTGCCCACTAAATTTCTAGGAAGATATTGAAATTTTTTGACGTTTGCGAGCTTCAATTTGTTTTTTGCCGTGGTATTTGTCTATATATCTATATGTATCTTATGTTAAGATAGTAAAATAATATAATTCGAATGTGCAATTATTTGCATCGTTTGGAGCGATACTGTGAGCGTGGGCGAGGAGTAAAATCTATATAAAACATGCCATTACCCTGACCTGAAATGTTTCTTCCCATCTTTGATCTCAACTCTCTCTTTCTAACTCACATGCATTTCTCCATCTGAACAAATGCAACTCTCCTTAATCTTCATCTATTAGCATTCTCCTCCTTCTAGGGCTCCTGAACCAGGAGTTTTGACAACCGATCAATTGATCCCAAAACCAAATTATTCTCTTCTACCATACTGAGTGCAGAACCTGCTGCAACCTTATCGGTACTCAGAGCTTTCAATGTCCTCCATGAACAATTGGTTGGGCTTTTCCCTCTCTTCCCAAGAGCTGCCTTCACAGTCACAAACCCATGCACCTGGGCATGGGGCAATGATCTCAACCGAGCCTGTCTCTACCCAAGCCATGACCTTCCACTCCAATGAAGTCAATGAGGATATTTCTGGGGAATGCTTCGCCCATCTACCATCTGATACTTCCATTCACAACCTTACACCTGATGCTCCCTTTGGAATACTTGAAGCTTTCAATAGAACCCATCATCCCCAAGGTCTGGAAACTAGCTACTTACAAAATGTTTGCTCTATCATATATGATGCTTTTCCATGAAACCAATCTTTCAATTTTGTATCATGTCCGTATTTTTAGTTAATCTGTTTGTTATATTTTTTAACTGCAGATTGGAATTTGAAGGGCATGATGATGGGCTCATGTAATGACAATAACTTCAAGGGGAGCTCCTCGGAGCTCTCCATGCTTGTAGGTGGAAATAGTAACAATCATAGTATGGAAATACAGGAAAGGCCGAAGCTTGAAGATTTCCTAGGTGGGCATTCGTTTTCCGGGCATGATCAGAAGCTTGCTGGGTGCAATGACATCAACAACGCTCAAGGATATGGCTGCTCCGAAGCCGACTACAACTTATTCGCTCCCTACTCTTCCTACCATCTTCCGACCGTTACGGCTACCACGGCCGCATATGCCACAAACGGAGGCGGAGAGAACGGTTCCGGCTGCATGAATGGAACCATTGGGCTCTCCATGATCAAGTCATGGCTGAGAAACCAGCCGGCTCCTGTGGCCCACGAGAACCGAGGCGAGAGTAGCAATGGTGCGAACTGCAATGGAAGTGCGCAGACCTTGTCCTTGTCCATGGGAACTGGCTCCCAATTGAATACTTCGCTTCCTATTCTTACAGCCGCTTCGGCTAGTGCCGGTGGCGGGGATTGTTCGGGGGAAAACAAATCTTGCAGCTCCGGTGGTGGTCTTGATGGCCAAAGTGGCGCCATTGTTGATGCTGTTCCAAGGAAGTCGATTGAGACATTTGGGCAGAGAACTTCCATCTACCGCGGGGTCACAAGGTTATTGATCATAGAATTATATGTCCAATTAAAAAAGTTCTAAACCAATCTTTGGCGTGCCGTTAATTTGTGATTTTGTGATGATGGCTGAGACGACAAATAAATGGTTTGTCTTTATAGGCATCGATGGACCGGTCGGTATGAAGCTCATTTGTGGGATAATAGCTGTAGAAGGGAAGGTCAGACTCGTAAGGGAAGGCAAGGTATGCTTTACATGAACAATATGCAGTTACATCTAAAAGGCATTGATTTTTCAAATTTCTTTAAAAATTTCTCTAACTTCTCATATTTTCTTTTCGGAATGGCTATCCCTTAACATCGGTGTTCGGTCTGCAGTTTATCTAGGTAAGTATATATGAGAATTTAATTTGAAATTCGTTGCAAGGGAAACTTCGCAAAGGTTTTTTTATGATGCTTTCTTATGCTTCTATATTCTTCTCATTACTGCTTGCTGATTAACTAGGAGGGTATGATAAAGAGGATAAGGCCGCGAGGGCATATGATTTGGCTGCACTTAAGTACTGGGGAACAACAACGACTACAAACTTTCCGGTAATGTTTTGTCGTTCATTCATGCATGTAAAGATTGAACAAAATTGTGTTTAGATTAATTTATAACGTTGAGTTCTTCGCGTTACTGAAACAGATTAGCAATTACGAGAAAGAAATTGAGGAGATGAAGCACATGACGAGGCAAGAGTATGTTGCATCGCTCCGAAGGTAGTCAATGCGCTCAACTCGTTAATGCATTGCTTCTGAATCTGAGCCATTACCATGGTGACCCGCCCGTTGATTCTAACATACCTTTGAATGCAGAAAAAGCAGCGGCTTTTCTCGTGGGGCTTCCATTTACCGAGGTGTAACAAGGTAGATGTCATATATATACATATATGTGACCCACTAAACCACGTTTACTTGTGTAAACTGTACCAAATAGTTGCTACAATTCCTTCTTTTTTTTGTTCCCTAGTTATCAACATTAGCTCATGGCTAATTAATAGTGCGCTGAACTTGTAACAGACACCATCAGCATGGTAGATGGCAAGCTAGGATCGGAAGAGTTGCAGGGAACAAAGACCTTTACTTGGGAACCTTCAGTGAGTATCCTCTACCTTTATATAACAAGTGAATATTATATATTTCTTATGTACAACATTGCAACACAATTACTCCGTTTATTTTAGATTTTTTGTTAATGATTAGTTCGGCTCAAATCTGTTCACGTCTATCAGGGCAAGATCAACCTAACCACGAAATCTTTACACCTATGAGTGGATAGAAAAGTGCATGCTTGTTTCTTTCATCCAATGTACTATTCAGAAAGCGATGACATTAAATGTTGTTGAGGATAGTTCTAAGAAATTATGATGCCATTTTTTCGTGTTGTACCATCCAAATTATGCAAACGTTTCCTTAGTTTACCAATAACCGTCTCTGTGTATGTAACAGTTTCTCGTTGAGACTCCTAATCACAGACTTGCAATTATCTATTCATCAACGCATTTGATTTATAAGTGATGCATGTGTTACTCACCGAACTGAACACTTGGATTGGAAATGCAGGTACTCAAGAAGAGGCAGCAGAAGCTTACGACATAGCAGCCATCAAATTCCGTGGTCTGAATGCGGTAACGAACTTCGACATGAGTCGATACGACGTGAATAGCATCATGGAGAGCACCACTTTGCCCATCGGAGGTGCTGCTAAGCGCTTGAAAGAGGAAGAGCAGACAGAGGCAAGTGTGGACGGCAGGAGGACTGACACCGATCACATTACATCCCAGCTAACAGACAGGATCAACAGCTATGGAATGTCCCACCACCACCACAATTGGCCCACCGTCGCCTTCCACCAGTCCCAACCATCGCTTCCCAATTTGCACTACCCATACGCATATCAGAGGGGTTGGTGCAAACAAGAACAAAACCAGATCAATGGCCATGGCATTCAAGACCTCAATCACCTGCAACTCAGCAATACCCATAATTTCTTCCAACCATCTGGGTTTCATGGTCTCATGAACATGGAGCATTGCTCAACTATGGAGAATAGCTATCAGGGTGTGGCTGGATATGGGTTACCATTCGCCACAGTTGTTGCGGATCATCAGAGCAGCACTCATGGTGGATATGGGGATGAAATGAAGCAAATTGGTTATAATGAGAACATGCCGGGTTCATCAAATACAGATTCTTTTGCAGGTCGAAATGGTTACTTTTTGTCACAGCAAGCAGCTGGAGTTGGCAAGGCGAATGGGCTTGAGCAACAGAGTGCCAATTGTAATTATTGGATGCAGCAATCTGCAGTTTGTCAAGCAGCTCCTGTTTTCACCATGTGGAATGATACTTAACTACTAGGTATGAGAAACAGGCAAGGAAGGATAGAAGAAAAAGAAACGTTAAGTAGGAAAAAAAAGTACCTAGTTAGAAATGTATACAGCTTGGCTCCTAATTTTGTTCTTAGTTTCCCTTTTCTTCTGATACTTGATTAATGACGGTGCTCGGGGCACTAAGGAGCGCTGACTATATAAGACTAATTTTACATAAGGATTAGGCTGGAGTTCAGCATGAGCAAAGGAAGTTAGGTTGGTTCAATATCTGAACCTCTTTTGCTTTGCATTTTGGAACTCCATATGGATGGATCCTCAGAAACTTATGTAAATTCGATCAATTTATATTCGATACTTTTTAGTGACTAAGTTGCTTATTTTTTCTTGGTAAATTATTTTGCTTTTGGTTCTGATAATTTATAATTTGAAATTACCAAATTTTCTAATTGGAAAATTTCGACTGACAGATTGTTTGGTTTCTAAATTTCTAACTATCAAGTTCCGTTTCTTACTAGTTTCTTTGGTTAAGTGATCTTGATTAACTTCATTTAACTCAAGTTGTAATCCGTCATTTATTTGATCTATAATTCAGGGCTTGATCAATGAGTTAAACATCTATATAAACTAATTATGATTTAAAAATTTGCTCCTGACATACATAGTTTTTTTTTCGACTGTCTTGTATTATTATTACCTGTTAGTTGTACTATAACAGAGAATAGCTATTTTAACTTGTCATGAGTGTGACACAAGTCCGCAAAATATAGAAAGCATTAGCTAAATATTTAATTTTACAATTTCACTCTTATTTTGAGAGCGCATCTATTTTTACAGTTTTGATCTTTTCTTATTCCGAAAATTTTAACTGGGAACTTGATTGTTTGATTTCTAAATTTCTATAACTATCAAAAGGTTCGTTTTTCACTTGTTTCTTTCCTTAGTTAAGTTTTTTTAATCTTTGTAAATCTATTTTATGGTATTGTCAATTAAATGTCTTATATTATTATTACTTGAAAGCTATACTATATCAAAGAAAAACTATAACTTCTCATGAGTACTATGATGTGTCCACAATTTATCGAAAGCATTACATAAATTTTTTTTTTTCAAAATCACTCTTATTAAGAACTCAACTATTTTTACAGTTTGGTCTTTTCTTATTCAGATAATATTGATTAAGTACTTTGCATAGTCACCCATTTTTATTAGAAAAATATTAGTTGTAATATATATGTAGGCATCTAATTCAACTATGGAAGGCTTGGTATATTTTATTTTATCATGAACCCACAAAAAATACAAAATAGGAGTAATTAATGATCATGTCTATAAATAATCATTGAAAATAATTAAGTATCTTAATTCAAGTTAAAATTTCTAATTATAGTCAAATTATACATATTGTATAATAATTAAAAATAAATAAAAATCCTGAATGAAAGAGGTATTATCAACTATAGAGTAAAATATTAATTCAATTAGAATCAAACAAAATTAAAATTTAACAATTTTTATATCTAATTAAATATAATGTAAGTTACTTGAAAAATTATAATTAATAATAAATACTCCTAAATGAGTAATTATTATTACTAATACAAAGAAATTTCTAATTATAATTTTAGTTAATATAATGTAAATTTAAATATTTTGTATGAATCTTAATTAAATTTATATAGTCCATATTGCCTAGGTTCTCGACTAGTTATTACTTGAAAGCTATCAATTTTTTGGGGAAGTGTCATGCCATCAAATATTTTATCATATTCAAGTAGATAAGGAAAAAAAAACCCTCCCAGTATATTGAAATTCCCCAATTTTTTCAATCATCATACAATCAAATCCAAAATGAAAAGAGGCTATGGTACATTTATTGAAACCACCAAAATAAGAAAAATAATAAATAAAACTCATTCTACTTTCCAAAAGATATATATAGTTCCAATTCTTGACTCTAAAAATTTTCAATTTCAACACCACTATTCGTTAGCTTGCCAAGTCAAAGTTAGAAGATGATTCTTCATTGACGGATTTTATAATTAATTTTTAAATAAAAAATATATTGAAACACATTATTTTTCTTTAAATTTAGTTAAATCAATATTCTAAAATCATAAAAATTATGTATTTGTCAATTTTAAGTGTCAAAAAGATCCATATATACTAATTTTATAAATTCTTTTATTTATTGAATTAACTAAAAAAATTATAAATTGTTGAGTCAGCTTGGAAGTCCGAGTGTCAGTGTTTCAAGTTTTAAACAATAACTCTAAGGTAAGTTTTTGAATCTTTATATTCTTATTAATTAAGTAATTAACTTAAGATGAATGTATACGACAAACTTCACTTGGTAAGATTTTAAATAAATTATCCAAAGTAAATTACAAAACTCTGCACGGCAATCCAAAAAGCCTCCGTTGATTTGGGTAAACCCAATTGAACTGCATGATTTTGTAAAAAATCAGAAATGTTTGGATTAAATAATTAACTTTAGAATCTTTCACATGATCTAAATTCTAACTCCCTTTGGCTGATATTATTGGAAAACCTGGTTAACTAATCTTATCAGAATCTAATTGAGTTTGAGTATAAAATTAAAAAAAAAATTCTTGTTAGCATAAAATTTGTTTGAAACGTGATAAATCACAGGTAGAATATAAAAAGGATAGTTTAAAAACTCAAAATTCGAACTTAATTCGACATGCTATTGAGTAGAGTTGATTCCAAGCAGATTTGAAGTTATTTATATTAAATATTCAATTATGTAAATAAATTATTTTATGGAATTAGTATATATTACTCTTTTATTATTTGAAATTGATAAATACATGATTTATAATAATTTTAAAAATTGATTTAACTAATCTATAAAAAATAATATGTTTTGATAACTCTGATTACTTGACTCAGGAAGTCTAATTGTAAAATCAGTCAATATATATATGAAGTCGTTTGTAGAGTTTGACTTAGCTAAGTAATAGAGTAAAATCGATTTAAAAAATTTTAGAGTAAAAAAAGAGCTTTAAAATTATGGGTAAACCAATTCTTATTACAATCAACTATCCATCTTTATTTTATTATAAAAATTGTAGGCTTAAGACCAATTAATTGATATTCCGAGGACGTAATCCAAGTCAAAAGCGGGAAGTTCTAACTAAAGGACAAAATATCGTTATTATCAACATATAACAAGATATATTACCCGGCCGTCCTGCCAATACATGGAATGTAATGACTTAATTTTGTCTTTCATGTCTTAGTGAACTATATCTATATTTTTGAAGAATCTCAGTGATCTTATGTTGACACGAACAAGCCAAATCGTACAACAAGATCCCGACACAAACTTATTATTATTGGTTGGTCTTTTTCATATTAAATAATCCCCATGAAATGCAAGGCTCGTAGTACATGTATATTATAATTGACAAGTATATATATATTTGTTGTGGGTCTTATAATAAACTCTTAATATAGAGAGCAGCACCAGAATATATTGTTTCTGCAGGAGAAGTGAAGCATACAAAGAAAATATCAAAACAAAAAGCTGGGCAGGTCTTAGACGGTGCTTCTTAGTCCATTAGCCAATTGGGATCTCAAATATATACTAAGTCAAAACGCGGAAAAAAACACCGTATTTGTTTACGGCTAATATCACATTTATTTTTTTTCTAAGATTTAAAAACTTTACAAGGCCTTATAAAGGATGAAAATGCGAATTAGAGCCTTATATAACTAGTGCAAAATTCCCTCTTATGTCACTGATTTATCGTCACCATAATTTTTGGTAATAAATTTGACACTCTTTTATCACCAATTCTAGTGATAAAAAGAATTTGTCATCGGAAGTCACCAAAAATTATAATATCATTTTTGCTTTCAAATTTGTCACTGAATTTATACTGAAATTTTGATTTTAATTTAATTTGCAGCTGAATTGGCACCATAATTAGGGGTTAAAATTTATTGACACCAAAATTTTACCACTAAATAATGATGTCATTTTTAAAAAAATTACCACTAAATTAACACCGAAATTTTTAATATTAATTTAACTTGTCACTGAATTGACACCGCTTTTCTGTGTTAAAATTTGGCGATACCAAAATTTTACTGTTGAAATAACGGGGTTATTGTTTTTTCATTTGTTACCAAAATTTTAGTGTAAAAAATATTTTGTCACCGTTTTTTACACTGTTTCGGTGCCTAATTTATAGGTGTACGGCGAGTATATATTTATAGATTGAGACAGCCCACCTACGGATTTCACCTGCAAATTACAACGGCAAAAATGAACATTGAAACTACATTTATAATTGCTCGAAAATAGAATAGCCCAATTAGACCAAGGCTTCCATGTGATGGATGCATCCTATCTAACAGTATTGTCAGTATAAATCTCCTGCCGGGAAGGACGGTGAAATAAAAATTTCTCTCCACTTTCTTCTTATCTTCTTCAAGGTTCAAGTTCAGCTTAAGTGGGGCAAAAGAATTAACCGGAGTTGGTGAACTTTCCGGCTCGTGATGAGTTGTTTTGTTGGCGACCCCGTGAGGGGTCGTGCTTGGCCACAGCTTCAAGTGCCCTTAGCCATTCTATATGTCTCCACCAATGTCAGAGAAGACTCAGGGTGAACCTTATATTTATGACTCCCCGCTTCCTCCACCTTCTCGACAAGTCCCCGCTGCGTTTATTACTAGTCTCCGCCACCGCCACCGCCACATTACTATTATAAGTCACCTCCATCACTATCTCCATCTCCTCATCGGCCTTACTACTACAAGTCACCGCTTCCTCCTTGACCATCACCACCCCCACCTTATTATTACAAATCTTTACCTCCTTTGTCACCACCTCCACCTCCGCCTCCACCTTACTCCTACAAATCTCTGCCACCACCAGTCTCCGTATCCACATCCGCCTTACTACTATAAGTCTTCTCCACTACATCCTTACTATTACAAATCTTCACGGCCTCCATCTCCCTCACCCCACCACCCTACTATTATAAGTCACCACCTCCTCCTTCATCATCTCCTCCTTCACCATCTACTCCTCATCCATATTAATACAAATCCCACCACTTCCTTCTCCTTCTCCCCCTACTGCTACAAGGCTCTGCCACCTCCATCTCCTTCTCCTCTCCATCACCACCTTACTATTACAAATCTCCACCTCTTACTTCACCATACTACTAAAAATCCCCTCCTTCACTCTCACCTCATAACTTTTTTTACAACTCTCTAATATTATGATTACTTTGATATCTTTAATATTCTAACAATAAATGTAATGTCTAGTCTTACTTGTGCATACACAAAGCTTACAATGACAAATATATGAAATGCTTTTCATTTGTTTTTTCTCAAGATCATTTTTTAGACATTGTTCCAAATTAAAAGTTTCTTTTTTTACTATGGGATTTATTGAAAGTGTACAATACTCATTTGAAATCTCTCGAGAACCTTATTGATATAATTTTTGAGAAAAACTCAATACATCTTGAGATCTGTCTCTATAAATCTTAATGCCAATGACATAAAATATTTCATTCATATCCTTTACATCAAAATATTTAAAGAGAAACTTATTTATTTTATATCACTATCTTATATCATTAATTACAAGCAATATATCATAGACATATAGCACAAAGAAAATAATCTTACTCCTATTAATATTGGGGTATATACATTGATCTTTAATGTTTTCAACAAAATCAAATTAAGAGATTATATAATGAAATTTCAAATACCAATGACCAGAGACTTGTTATATATAACCATTATCAAATTTTTAAGCTTACCAACAAGATGTTCACCATTAATTAAAGAAAACCCCTTAAGTTGATTTATATAAATCTCTTTCTCTTAATTGAAAAAAGTTGTTTACATCTATCTGTTGTTATTCAAAATTAAAATTTGCTACTAATGACATGATGATACGGAAAAAGTTTTTTTTTTTGAAATGGGAGAAAATATTCTCGATATCCATTCCTTCCTTCGGTGTGAATCCTTTAGCCACAAGTCTTGTCTTGTATTATTCAATGTTGCCTAATAAATTGTTCTTAAATTTAAAGATTCATTTATAATTAATATCCTTCACCCCATTACACAACTAAACAAGATCTCAGACTTAATTTGAAACAATAAAATTTATCTCATCTTTCCCGGCATCATACCATAATTTTGAATTATTACAATTCATCGATTGTAAAATGTATCACAGTCATTTTATTCTCTGATATTATATTTAGTTTCTTCCAGGTAAACAACAAAATTACTAGATATTATTGATTTTCTCACTCTAGTTGATCTTTTTAATAGTTCATCAACTTGTGGAAATGGTTGATCTACCAGTTGCTCAACAACTTCAAGTTGATGATCTCCACCATGAGCAACTTGTTCTACTAGAGCATCTCTAGCCAAATGCCTCTTTATAGACTAGTTGATCAACATTAGGATGTAGTATATTTCCCAATTTAGATATACTTTCAATATGATCATCAATAACTAAGTTTCGATGTTGATTACTCTCATTAATCACGTCATTCTAAAAAAAATTGCATTTTTTGATTCCACAATTCTAGTAGCATTTGATGGACAATAAAACCTATAATATTTAGACTTTTTGACATAACTAATGAAATACCCACTAATAGTCCTTAGATCTAATTTCCTTTCTTGAGGGTTAACTTTAGTGCGACAACCTTAAACACGTATATGTTTCAAACTCGATTTTCAACCTTAATAACTCAAATAGTATTTTACACACAACTTTAGTAAGAACCAATTTAATGTATGTGTTATAATCTTAATCGCTTTCTTTTACAATGAACGAAGAAGTTTGGAGTTGCTAAACATACTCTTCACCATATCTAACATAGTCCTATTTCTTCGTTTTGCCTTCTCCAATAATACCATGTTCTTGAAGAAATTTCCCAAATGGACTAGGTTCTTGTCCACTATTAATATACTTACCAAAAAATTCTTCACCTCGACCATATATCACAATTTTAATTTGCTTACAGTCTTATTTCTCTACTTTTATTTTAAAAAACTTTTAAAACATTCAATACTTCGTGCTTATTACTAAGCATGTAGATATACATGTATCGTGAATATTCATAGATAAATGAGATGAATTATTTTTAACCATATGAATCCATATTAGAACAACATTTATTTGAATGTATAATTTCTAATATCTTTGAAATTTTCCTAGCATCCTTATTAAACATATTAGTCTGCTTTGTTTTAATATAGTTCACAAAACTATCAATAAACCAAGAGTTTCAAGAACTCCATCATCTATAAGTCTTTTGATTCTTTCAATTGAGATATGCATAGCCATTAGGGTATAAGAGACATTATTTTACAAGTAGATTTGAATTAAACTCTAATTTATAGTTCCATTTCCACAACAGCATAGTTATGTAGCACACTAAAAGTGTTTTGAGTAAAGTTAAAATAAAAAACTAAAGGTACAAGTCTTGTAATAGAAATTTAGTTTCTCTAAATGCTAGGAATACAAAAAGTCTCTTATAAATTAAGTACAAAGCTAGATTTAAAACAAGTCTATATGTCCAAACAATTTCTACATGTGAACACATCCTATTGTTAGAATAGATGCCTTGTTCACTTTTCATCGATTTTCTTTGTTTTGTTAGAATAAATGCCTTGTTCACTTTCGATCAGTTTCCTTCAGTTTGAGAAACTCTGAATGGTATTCAAAACATGGATTGTAGAATTAAAGTCAATCTATCAAGTGTTATGACAAACATCAACTATTTTAGATTCATGATAGAAAAATGAGATGAAATTACCTATCTTCTCAAGTTATGCCTTGCACTTAGAATAATCCTTTCTTATATATCCTCTTTGTTAATAGAAAAAATAGTAAGATTTCCTCTTGTCATTAAAATGGATAAGTCTTTTGTCTTCGCTTTTATATGTTGGACTTTTTTTCATGTACATTTTCACTCATAGCGTGATTAATCTCGCTTCTTTTTGAACACACATGGTCAAAAGTTTATTTATTAACTATTTTCCCTTTTTGTGTATTATAAATTATTTTAAAAGGACAACAATTAGATGGAAGAGAGTTAAGGATGAAATGTATTAGAAAATACTTATAAATCTCAATCTCTGGAGATTTAAGTTGATAAGTAATGTCTCTCTTTTCCATGATGAGCTTACGCACACCTGGAATATTGGAGAGCTCATTGATGACAATTTTGTCATTAGGGTAATGACTAATGATTTGTTTGAAGTCTCACACTACTAATCAATAACTTTCATATAATCTTTGAGAGACTCAAATTTTTTACCCATGAATTTAGTTATAATGTGAGGCTTAATGAACATCAAACTCAAGCAATTGGATCGTTCATAACGTTCATATAGAAAATTCTCGCTTTGAATGCTAGATTTAGTAGGAACATGAGGCTCATTCATACAAAAAATAATCAAAGTTCATGTACCCTAAATGAAGGACTTTCTCCTTCCATTTTTTATAATTATAATCATCACTTAAATAGGAAACCTCAAGTTTACCATTAGAAATTGTCAAAGATGAAATAATTACAATAAATATATAATCATACTTATTAGCAAAAATATTAAGGCATATTATATACTATCACTACAATTGATGCTAACTAATGCAAACATACTAAAATAAATTAGCATGTCATTAAAATCTACCTATGAGCAAAGACTTTAACACAAAATAAATTTATATACCACTTCAATGATAAAACTAGATAAATATTAAATATCTTTCAATACTTATATACTAATTAAGAAACATAAATATTTTCTATTCACCCTAATTAAACACAATAATCATAATAATGTCCCTTTTGGGTAAAACTATCATTATCATAATATTTAGTTAGAATTTGATGTATTAAATTTAATATGTGATCTATATATTCAATTTATGTGTATTTTACCTTAATTAAAGATGTTGTGACTATTATTAAATTAATTTAAAATATTCTGATCACTTAACATCAACTCAAACATGTTTAAACTATTGAACCTTTTTCAAACATTTTAAGTATATATGCATAACATACATAGAAAAACAAATAACTCAAAATTTGTATATAAACACTCAATTACATACACAATTACAAATGACAAATCATGATTGGGTACAGACAGCTCTTGCACAATACATGAACAATTTGTACATCACTTGAATACCCTAAACAATTCATGACAGACCAACTTTATTGTCTAAACATAATTAAATGGGTATACAGACAGCTATACGAATCACAAGGTTTTAGTCAACGCCCATATCCATAACTAAATTATCTATTTTAACGATCCGGCCAAAAGTGCAACGTAATAAGCTTAAATCATTTTTTTTTAAAATAGTTAATTACGTTAAAGATCAATATTTCATTCCCACTTATAAATAGGATCTTATAGTCTAATAGGTATTAAATGTGAGACTAAATTAAGGGATCTCACAATCCACCCACCCACCTAAAGAAATTTCGTCTCCGAAATTTTTACACTTAGACCTGTTATTAACCCCAGCCCATGACCTTCTTTGGTCAATGACTAATAACATAATAACGTCCCTAGTCCAGCTTACTATCTAATACGGAACCAGATTATTCCGATATTATTTTTAACGGCCCAACTCAAAGCCCAATTTAATGAGCTTAAGTCATTTATTTTTAAGTGGTTACCTAAATTAAAGATCTATAGTTCATTCTTACTTAAAAATATGATTTTAGCCCAACAAATATTAAATGTGAAACTAAATTAAAGGATCTCATATTGATTGTCTATTTAAAACAATCGGACAATTCATTGACAATGTACAGTGTATATGGCGAGCATATAATATATATCTATCCATCTATTTACTACATTGACCATTTTCTAGACCGTCCATTTACATATAATCAGCGGACTACTGAACCCATGTAAGGCCTAAACAGTAACAACCCACTTAGTACAATAATAGGCTCATGTCATTATTGTCCTTTACTTAAATAGGCTTGGACAATAACGGTGTATATAACAGAAGCCCGCTAAAACAATTCCAACTGAAGAGCCCATAATGATTGACATTCAAAACAAGCCTTAAAAAATTCCGGCCCATAACTATGCTGTAAAGTCCACATTAAGACATTAAGTATCAACAAATCAGAAAATGGGCCTTTAGTAGCTCAAATTGCCGAAATTGGGATAATAAAGCCTAAAAACCACTTTAATACTATCAAGAAACTTAAATTAGTAAACATGGCCCAAAAGGTCTCACCACCTTTCTTCCTTGGACGCATTGAGCGGTTATTATGATTAACCAGTGCGATTGAAAAAAGGAAATTCAAACGAGAATTTTACCCCTTTCAACCATCAATAGTTATACCATGTTTAATTAACCTATAAAGCCCAAAAATCAAGATAAATATTATGATCCAGCCCATCATTGACGCATTGTCTTCTTCCGCAGTCTATTAATCAGTCCCCAACCATGGGTAAACGTAATAAATAGAAACTGCTTTATGGTGACTATCAGAGAAACTGCTTGTTCAATTAAGAAATACACGATTTTACGGTTTCATCATGGGCAAAAAGATCAGATAAAATGAACAATTCGGAAATGGTATGAAATGGAGAAAACTTTCACTGGAAGAAAATTTTTACATGAGAATTTTTTACCGATGAACTCTCATATCAAATGCAAAGTCTATACAAAATATAATATTTATAATAACTGAAGTATACTTTCTGCAATAATTTTGAAAAACACTCTTGAGATCTTCTGATTTGTTATACTTCCAAAGTCATGGCAGACAAAAATACTGAGATTAGAATCGAGAAAAACATTGTATACTTAACTTCTCCAATCAAGAAATTATAGAAATAACCATTTCATGGTGGTAATCTTTAATTATACCACTAATAAATAATTGGATGATAATATACAAACCATGTATAGTGAGGACCACATAAAGTTGAAAAAAACTTTCAATAGTTCTAACATATAAGAAAGCCTAATATTATATGGAAAATAAGAAAATTAAAATTTAAAAAAATTAAGTATTCTAATAAAATAAGAGAGCCTAAAAGCCTTGCTTCAGCTTCTCGATTTGTACACGAATCGAGAAGTTGAGTCTCATGCATCTGCGCTTACATTTTTTGGCTTGGGATCCTTCCCAAACAAAACCAAGGGAGGCAGCAGCGCAGCCCCCACCTCTGCACCTCCACAGCCACACCATGGAGGAGCAACATCTTAATCTTCACAACAACCAATCCAAATTTGCTCTCTTTCAATATAATGCCAAACCAAGACCAAGATAGAGAGATGAGAGGGCTGCCCCCCTTTGTTTGCTCTTCGAGACAAAGGCACTCAAAGGAATCGTGCTAATTCCTATGTTCCTTCTATTCTTATTTGGTTTCTTAAGTCCTCGCCTCCCCTATGTAGAATTCATCTTGTGTAAAACTCATAATCCGAGTTAGGGTTTTATACTCGTGAATAGGTCGGTTTAACCGTCAGTTCGAGTTAAGTCAGTTTCAAAATACGTTTGTTAAGTTGAGGCCGACATGTTTTATTGAGGCCGACATGTGTTATGAGCCATGAGAGTCATGTCTACTTAAGTATATGATGATAACGTTAGTAACACAGTAAGAAATGAGTTATCAGAAAACACGTTAGTTTAGATGCATATTCACATTGTTTAGTATGTTTGAATGTTATGAGTATTTTTCTTTATTTATTGAATTATTATTTTATTAGTTATTTAATTATTTAATTAGTCACATACTAACACGAGTATATATATAATATTTACTCGTGTTTAGCCATGTATTTATATACTATGATTATATTATTATTTTATTATTAGAGTATTATTTATGCTCATCTATTTATTATTTATCTATTTATATATGAGTGTATTCCTTAATTATTTATAAATTAATTAATTATTATTATAATGTCTTGATTTGCTTACCACTTATTTATTTCTAGGGTTGTTAGCATTATTTTATTTTTTTTATGTATTGATGATATGAGCACACACCACAAGCATGCATCATATAGAGACATGAGTATTGTATCTAGCAATGGGTTTTGATGTAGGTTACACGAGTTGAACTCATCAACTTAAGACGGAGGGCTCCACTCATCCAAATTAGTTTTCTGTCTCATTATTGGTATATTAGTTAACCTCTAAGGTCCGTATAATCATTTAAAATATTATATTTTTCCTTGTAGGTAGTCTGGTCAGCCTGAGCCCAAATTCGACCACCATGCACCAAGTGCAACCGGGGTCGAGGAATTGACTCCGTCTAACACGAGGCCGCACCCTTCTAAATCTCAGAATAGACATGTCAAAATGAACCTGACAGGCCATAAGCTCTAAATAGACATGTTAGAATGGACCTGACAGCCCATAATCTCACAATGGACATGTCAGAATGGACCTAACAACCCATAATCTCGTAATGGACATGTCAGAATGGACCTGAAAGCCCAACAATGTTAGAATGGACTTGACGGCACAATAATGTCAGAGTGGACCTGACAGCTGGACATGTAAGAATGGATCTGACAGCCCAAGAATGTCAAAACGGACTGACAACCAATAAAAGACTACTGAGTGGCTCTTCCACCGATTCAAGTCTGGCGAATGGATAATAAGTGGAGTTTCTTTTTATTTACTTGTGTTGTAAATGTAGCTATGGGAAACGGTCTGAGACTGTGGGATGGTTATTTTATATATTGGTGTATGAAACATGAGTTATTTTGATAAGTTATAAATTCTAGACTTATTTGTTCATGTACCATTTTAAGTTACACTCGCTTCAGTTAGGGCGGGTTGTTACTGGGCCGATTAGTTATATTTTTTAGTAACACCCGAGCCAGTTAAGCCCACAATATTACATTTTTGGCTGGGTTGTTACAGTGATGACGAATATGGTGATCTACTCATAAAGTCGATCAATGATATAAGTAGGTTGAGAGATCAGGATTTTAAAATTGACAATTGATTCATGTTATTGTAGATGTTGTTGTTTCTTTATATAATCTATATATCTATTTTGTTGATGTGAATTAGTTATTATTAGACATATTTGAGTGGAATCCAACAACTTACATATAGCATCAGAGCACTGATAGGACTATGGATTATGCAATCATGACTAAAAATGATGAGTTGATTGATTCATGATATAAATTGAGGTTATCTAGTAAGTTAATGGATTGTACTTCAAATGGATGATGAATGCATGTTCGTAGAAATGTTGTTATTGTATTAGATAGTTGTACATGATTTTCTTATTAATGTGTGTAGTGCGATTGAATTGCTTAAGGTATGATTATGGTTATAGTTACACACATTCATTTCATTCACGCATCATATGGCTAGTTTGGGCATTAGCATTTAGTTTGATTGTATACATACAAAGTAGGAGTTCATCGCCTAGGTGTGTGGCCTCGCTTGGAGCTTTCATGAGGTCCATTCAGAACTCGCCCCCGATTTATCACTCTATTTTGTGTGATTTGATTAATTATTTACAGGATGGGTTAAATAGTGTTTTATCGAATCCCACTTAACTCGAACTATTTAGTCTATTAATTTTCTAGATT
Organism: Piper longum; assembly: GCA_032619315.1. Lineage (NCBI taxonomy): Eukaryota > Viridiplantae > Streptophyta > Magnoliopsida > Piperales > Piperaceae > Piper > Piper longum. The sequence continues at coordinate 1,026 of JAVDBV010083781.1, read as the reverse complement.
AATAACCCTCGATGATGAGATCCATTGAGTCTAATTTTGAAATCAAGATCCATTGCAAGTTGCCTTTGGGCCTATGATATTAAATCCCTTCCCAGGCTAATATATAATTTGATCGAGTTTTCAGTGAGACGAGAGATGGTGAAATCGGCTCGCTTGTACTATGAGCGGGTGGACATGCCAGTCACAATTGGCTTTGGATTAGTGAGAGGATTGTTTGATTCTTGAGAGATCCTGACAACTTCACATTTTGAGTTCTTTACACTTGGATAAATGTGGAGGTTTACGGGTACTGTTTAATATAGCGCATGTCTAGACATGTGGTTAAAAGCATATTGAAGGTGACTGCCTGAGAGTACTCAACATTTGTGCTCAAGGCCAGGAGATATATGGAGGACAGGAGAGGGCTTAGGATATACCAGTAGTCCCTAGGGATCATAAAAATGAGAATATACAGAGAGAGGCATTGACAGACCAGTCAGTTTAAGATCCTATTTGGTCTACGGCTCGGTGGCTCCTTAGTAGATGCCCTTCAAAGAATTTGGCCAAATATATAAAAATGTTTTTCTTCAAATGAGAGTTAACTCTCATGACCACTTTGATATAGTTATATTTTTTAACCAGTAACACAGTTATTGATGTGTTTTTATTATATATAATGGATATGATAAGGAGATGATATGCCAACCCGGATGGAGGAGTAGTGACGCCTCTTGAATATACACGCATTGATGTTAAAATGATTTGTTGTTTTACTGATTATATAATGTTTTGATGAAAATATGGTGATAGTAAGATTGTGGGTGTTGTATGCAGATTTGATGATGTGATGTGACATATATTTTAGTAAATATGTTTAAATGTTGAATACGCACGATAAGAGGGTCAAGACCTAGTTTAGACATGTAAATAAAATGTGAATTAGCAATTGAGTCCAGATTTAACTCAGATTGAATTGTATTGTTGAACAGAAATGGTTGTGTATAGAATAATTATTAATGTTGTTATATATATATATATATATATATA